>VSMD01009197.1:0-27145 GCA_008750895.1 Mirza zaza | reverse complement strand
GAGGGAGGAGGGAGAGAGAGGGATGGAGACAGGGACAGAGAGAGGGAGGAGGGAGAGGGAGGGGGAGACAGGGAGAGAGAGGGAAGGAGGGAGAGGGAGGGATGGAGACAGGGAGGGAGAGGGAAGGAGGACAGAGGGAGGGAGGGGAGAGGAGAAGGGACTGGAGGGAGAGAGGTGCAGGCGGAGCGGGGCAGAGACGGAGAGGGGCACGGGCAGTGTGGACCTCGCTCTCGGACACCCCCACTGGGGACCAAGAGGACACGGAAAAGGCCTCTTGTGAATGGCGCGGGAGTGTGTGTTCTAGAACCTGCCGGCCCTCCCCACGTGGAAGAGCCCCACTCTCCTTTGCCGCCGCCTCGCCGCCTTCCCTCCCTGTCATTTACGGTGCCCTCGACAGCGTGGCGCGGCGCCCGCCGCTCCGGAATGCCAGGCTGGCACGCGGCGCAGCCAGCAGTGGTGCCGAGTGCTAATGGCTTCTTTTCATCCCAGCCTCCCTGAGAGACCCAGTGGCAGATTGTAGACTCAATTACTCCGGTGTCAGGTGATTATCCGAGGTCTTAATGTAATCTTCCATTCACACATACCATATTTCAATTACGGCAGCTATGAAACAAGCAGTGTATTCAAATCACCAATCACCTTATCACGCCGAACAATGTCAACTGTAAAAGATGCCAGCTGAAGGCAATTACACATGTGTTGAGAACGGATTATGATGACTCTCGGTGGTATTTGTGATGAGCTGGGGAATGTTCTGAAAATTTAATTTAATGACAATATGCTTGCTGTACAATCCATAACACCTCCTGAATCCAGCGCGGGGCTATTAAAACTGATGGGAGCATATTATCACGGCGCGGAGGGCTGGGCCGGGGGTTGCAGGATGCCTCTGCAGGGAGCGATAGGTAATTTCCCCTCGTGTTTCCCGCGGCAGGCAGCTCCTCGCCAGCTGCACGCTCGGGGCCCGGGCTGCGGGAAGGTGCTCGCTCCGCGCGGGGCCCTGTTGCTGCGCGGGCCCGGCCTGCAGCCCCGACCCGACCCGGCCCCTCTGCGCGGACGGGGACCCACGCGCAGGAGCGGCGCTCGCTGAGTGTCCAGAGAGAGGGACCTGAGACGCTCACCGGAGGTGTGCCACCTCCGGACGGCGCGTCCCTGTCCGGTGGCAGCCTTGGGCCCGGCGACACCTGCCCGGGTCACGTCTGGCCCCGGCCTCGCTGGAAGCCCCGCGTCATTGTCGGGCCACAGCCCAGGGCTGGGAAGGGGCCCCTGTGCTGGGGATGGGGCTCCCCTGCCCTCTCCTGGGGTGGTCGCCGGCCGGCCGGCCGCATCTGGGCAGGTTTGGGTTCCAGGCATGGCGAGAGTGTGCAGGGAGGGAAGAGGCGGGGAGGGGAGGGGAAGCCAGCGCAGAGGGATGCCCCTGCCCCGGGTCCCAGTGCAGCCAGGGGCTGGCCGAGCACTGCTGCCCCGAGGAACCCCCAGGCTGCCTCCGGGGTCCCCACGGAGAACGGGGCCACCCCGTGAACCTCTTCCATTCCTACATGCTTTTCTCCCAGTTTGACACAAATCAGTGCTTTGCCTCAAATCCAGAGCAGCCCTGACCTAATTCCTTCAAGAGCAGCCCACGGTCGTGCCTTAATTAGCTCATTAATGGGAGCCGTGGAGAAGATGGAGACAGAAGGTTTGGTCAAAGTGGAGACAACCTTGGCTTATATGAAGTTGAAGATTTTTTCAAAAGGAGCTTATTAATGGAAGAATATATGCACCACACAGCTCTGTTTTATTTCCAGCTTAATTCTCCAGGCTGATTTTAGTTACATGCCATTATATAATAAATGCTTATTTTAAAGTTATTTTTTAGTGGCGTATATTTTCTTTAATAGAATGTGTTTTTCATATTTAATTTCCTTAGTATTTGATTTGGTTAATGAAAACCTCCCATGACAATAAAACGTCTGATCTCCACTCAGCATTGCTACTCAAGTTTTCCCTGTGCAGAGTCATTGCCCCTAATAGTATAAATGTTTTCTCTCCTTATTTCTACCATGTGTCTCACCAGAGTGTAAGCAGCACGAAGAGAGTATTTTTGTCTACGTTTTCATTACGGCAACGTAGGCACCACAAGCGCTTGGGAATGGATGTGCGAATCTTTCCGTTTCATACCCCGTGGCTACTTACCATGGCCTGTGTGATTTGGTTCATGCAGTGAACACTTGGTCTGGTCTTAGACTTTATACTTGCTAAGTAGCTCCCTTTCCTCAAATTATTCTGACTATAGCTCTGTTAAAATAAGTATTTTTAAAAACCTTTTGGGATAAGAGAAACTAGTAGCAGTACTAGCACTGAGCGTGTCTGTTGAATTGGAGAACTGGAGGGTTGAAAGACAAAGCGAATGAGGGAACTTACATTCAATAGCCAGAAATTGGGGCCCCAGGGCAGTTGATCAGCCCTCTAGAGTGAGGACGGTGGAGTTGGGTGCTGGGCGTGAGCTCCGACAGCTGCTGGGCTCTGAGTCCAGGGTTTTGTAGGACCCAGCGCTGACTGTAACCTGGTAGCCACGGACGTGCACCCGTTTGCCTCCACGTGGGGTCCTGTCTCTGACCCGTGGCCACTGCCCGTGTTAAAAGGTGAGCTGCCCTAGGATAAGTTGAACATAAATTTTCCTGATATTAGCGTTTAAGACTGCCACATTAGAAAATAAAAATTTTTCCTTGGGGCCACAGTGTTTTATTACGAATAGAATAAACACATTGAAAGGAAAATGATCTTTTCTAATTTAATGAAAAAAATTGTTACTTTTTATTGTTTTCTGTGTGAGAGTTACATGCAACTTGATAAATAGTTCACATGGCTCCCAAGGTGAAGAGATGTGTGAGTTACATATGCTTCATGAGGCCCTAGGCTCAAAACTAGTGTGAATTAAATATTTCCAAAAGTGGTGGTGGTATTATGAAATAAATATTTTGATGCATGCTTAAGGTTAGGTAAACATCTACAATAAATACGTGGATAAATAGCAAAAAACAAACAAACAAACAAAAAAACATGAGCTGGAGCCAGACAGTGTTTGAGGTTAAAAGTCAGGTGATTTGATGAAACTTTTCTTCAAACGGAGCCACAGCACATGTGGATGCTTCCATCAGAACAGTTTCATAATCGCTCGGAGTAAATTTTCCCCTTTTAGACATCCTGGGATAGGGCCACTACAGGCCCGAAGGTTGATGTCACACAAACGGCACATCACTCATTCACGGTTTACTTGACAGTCGTTAAACCCGAGCTGCGTCCTGAATGCAAGCATGGAATGGAAGTTGGGAGGAACGTTATATAATTGTAGACTTCTCTTTTAAACCCGTTACCATTTTCCTTTGTCTAGTTCTCACTGCCCCCGGGGAGGGGCGGACTGCACCCCGAGCAGGGCCCCGAATGAGTAGAGTCGAAAGCGGGCTGCAGAGCCGAGGTTTCCACCTTGAGTTTTTGAGCCCCGGCACCCAGAGGACATTGGCTGTCGCTGCCGACGTCGCTGAGTGCCTGTCACCCAGGTAGGGAGGTCAGAGATGCTGCACAACGTCCCTCGGTGCACAGGACAACGCCCCAAGGTGACAGTCGTGCCAAGGCCCAGAACTCTTGCTGCATAGACAGGCAAATTTAGATGTCAGAAGAGAAAACTCCTAGAAGAAGTTGAGTCAATCAAGTAGCTTTCAGCAAGATTGGAGCAGATCTCAAGTCTTTAAAATATTTTCTTCCTACTCACTGTTGTGGTTATAGTGCTCTTTCTACGAATTATATTTTCTGACGTGCTGCCCATTTTCCCTCTGCTCGTGTTTACCCTATTAACGTGTGTGTGTTCTTCACACATCCAATCCTTGGCCACATTTCTCACAAGTATCGTCCGTGTGGCCCCCCGATGTGTGACCTCTCCGAGGGACCCTGCGTGCCCGGGAGCGTTCTCAACACGCGGGGCAGGGCACCAGCTGCGGCCCAGGACTGCGGCCCGGTGCTGGCAACACGCTCGCTGCGCCACCTGGCATGGCGCCACCGCAGCATGCGTGGAAGACGTCAGCACATACCAGCCATGGAGCCCAGTGTCTCAGCATGTTTCAATGTGAGAGTAACTTGTGGTGTCCAAACACTTGGCGTGAACCACTCCAAGGTCTCTTTCCATCGAAAACACGTTAAAAATGCGTTTTCTTTTAACCTAACCTAATGAACCTTGCGATGGCATGCCTACCTAAAATTAGAAAGCATTTTGCATCCTTTTACAGTAATATTCTTGAGATTCCTTTGAGATAGAAAGAAAAGAAGAATCAGAGTAATTTAAAAAAAAAATTGACTTCCTGGTTACCATGCATTCTTTTGTTCTTTTTCCTCCCAAATTTACAGGTAAACTAATACTGCATTATGGAAAGATACCGAAAGGAAGCGCTTGATTTCTGCACTATTCGGATCTGCAAACGTTATTGCTTTCAAAATTTTGTTGCAAGTAGTACTGTACTACTATTTATCAAAGATAACTGTATTCATCATAGGTTATGTTTTTATGGCCATAAAAGAGAAAGCATGCTGTCTTCACGCTTATATGCAGCTTAACCATTAACAGTTTGAATAAAATACATAAAACGTGTTAATCATAGGACTGAATTTTCGTAGTCCTTGTACCTACTTGTACAAGCTTTATAATTACATCTACAGGAGACAGGTATTTACACTTAAATATGATTATATGTTCAAAGACAAGCAGCTGCATTGTCTAATAAACGAGGGACCTATACGGCAGGCAGTGTTACTGGCTGTTTTTCTTCCTGTATAATTCTTCACTCAGAAAAAATTCTATCTGATTACAAATTATGTACCTATTCTTACTTCTTTTGCCCAAGGCAGCAGTTAATTTTTGCCATAGGTCGTGGAGGATAAAGCCCCAAAGATCTGGGAGCTTCTTAATCGCATCGCGCACAACTGGCTGTCGCCGGGCTCCGCGGAGGAGTTATTGCACCTTGCAGATAATGCCCTTTCCCTGCAAGCCATGAAATAGATTCTGCCTCTGTTGCTATATTAATTAGACTTCAAGGATGTTAGAAAAATTATAGCTTAAGCTTCTGCTCAAAAAAATTTGGCAATACTATAGAAGACATCTCGGCCAGAACTTACAGGAAAATGAATTAACCTTGAGGCTTTTTTTTGGTTTTTGTTTTGGAAGGAAAAGCAAAGCAAAGCAAAAAAAAAAAAAAAAAAAAATCCCAACAACTCACCATCCTCGTCCCACATTACGACCCCTATATAAGCTTTGATAGAATTCCAGGTTAAGGCTGCCGATTCCGGCGCTGTGAATGTGGGCCGCGCTGGCACGACCTGTGGGAATCTCAGGAAGCGTCGGGAATTTCCTCTGCGGCCGGCCATATATCAGCGGCCCAGGGAGGAGCAGAGAGGAGGGAAGGTAGGAAGAAGGGCAAAAGGCGAAATGGTTTGTGTCCATTTAAGAAAAAATCAATAATAGCATAAAATTGATTTAGTGCTTGTCATAAAACATAAGTAAGTGCTGGAAAATAGAGAAAATTGAGTCTCAATTTAATCTGCACAAAAGCCGCACTGTACAACGGGGGCTGCAGAGGGGACAGCCACATAAAACCCAGAGACAGATACTTAATTGTCATATTAAAGACTCTTTTCAGCCTGCTGGAGTCCAGGGCTAGGACCCATTAATCATGTGGATAAGGGGCATTGAAATCAAATCTCAATTAAAATCTGTTCAATAATGTCTCTAATATGTTTTTCAAGCATTAATTTTTCCCATCGATTCCACACCCCATAAATCAGGTATGTTGCAGTGCATGTAATGGTTTATGGAGGAGAAGATTATGGTTTTATGAAGTTAATGCAGCGGAACCATTTAATTTACACAGGCTAAAGTTTTATGTCTGTTGTTCATTTCTATTATTTTCTTCAGCTAAAAATTATTTGGGCCATAAAACTAAGAACCAAGTTCATTTTTTCCCCAAGTGTCTGTATATTTAGCAATCAGATTCCAGTTTCTTTTTTTCCCCGAATTTGGCTGGGGAAATGGCACTGTGAGGCGGGTGGCAGAGTTCTCTGCGGGCAGGTGCTGTGGGCGGGGCGGGGCCTCAGGTGCTCACACCTGCGGGGCGTCCGAGGGACTGGCAGAAACCACCGGAAGCGCGAGCTTCCCCATCTTGGCTTTGAGCAATCTCAGGTAGCGCTGGAGAGCTTGCACCTTCCAAACGAGAGAGAGCTGCGTCTATTCCCGAGGCTGTTCCAGCAGCAGGCGCTCGATGGTCTCTACGGCAGAAAGGAAGGTGCATTTTAGTTTTGAAGCCAATTCCATAGAGTTCTTGTTTCTACCAGCACATCCATGGGGGAGGCGGAGCTCTGCAAAAACGGCAACAGTCTATTGGTTTCCTGCGTCGTTGGTGTTCCGGCCCCAGTAAGAGTCGCAAGTGATGTATGGGGGGGTGAGAGGGGGCAGGTCCTCAGGGCAGATGTGAAGGGTGACAGTGGGAGAGACCTGGGCTCCCGGCTGCCTGTCCTCTGCTCGTGACCTTCGGCCAACGGCTCTACTCCTCCTTCCCCTGAAGTCGGGCTTGGCCGGCCCGACCCTGCGCGGCCTCCCAGCTACGGTAAACAGCGCCGGAGACGTGGCGTCTGGGATTTTCCTGGCTCTAGAACTCTTAGGACCACTCTGCCTTTGAGGCATTCAAAAACTCATTTTGAATGTTTAGGATTTTGTTTGAGGAATTCACATCCCTACATTTTATGCCTCGTTGAGTTTGACTCTAAGGTGTTTAGTCATAAAGTAGGGTGCATGCGGGTGGGGGCGGTTCTCTTCCAAACCATGCTTCCTGCTGTCCTGGAGCCGGGGTCTGGGGCTCCGGCTGCGCCCACCACTAGCCCCGGCCAGGCTGCGGGGTCCCCGGCCTGTGGACCTCACAGCGGGTCCCCCGGCCTCCCTGTGCCCCAAACCCCTCTGTCATGGTCAAGACGTCACTCTCCTCAAAATCCCGCTGTGCGAAGCTTTTCCCCTGGTGTAGGGGACGCTCCTACACCAAGGAGCTACATCAACAGCCAAGGTGTTCAGAGCAGTCTTTGTTCTGTAGCGACATCCAGGGCCGCTCAGTGTCCAGACGCCTGGGAAGGGCGTTTCGCATCAGGACGGCGCCTCTGTCCCCACCGGCGAGTCTGTATCGGCACATTGTCGCTAACAAAAGACCACGTCTTTCTGCCCCGATCCCACCCGGACACCAGACACGGCCCCTCGTGGGTCGCCAGGCCTCCCTGGGCTCCTGGCTGGGAGGTCACGCTCTTCCCAGCTGTGACCTGGGCACTTTGAGGGTCAGCCGTTTGCTCCTATGCCCCCCTTGGGCCCCGTCTGGCGAGTGTCCCATGGTGAGACTGGGCCGGGTCTGCCTGGGGAAGACGCAGCGCAGACACGCTGTCAACCCGGCTTCTCCCGGCGACCGCACCCTGGGCTGGCGTCCCCCCACGTGGCTCCAGGAGGGATGGCGTCTGCGCTCGCCCTGGGCGGAGCTTCCGCACGCTCCCTGGGAATTCTCCTGCACGGAGGCTTGTCTCTCCTCCGTTCATTCATCTGTTCAGTCATTTACTTGTCGTCCGGAGGACTCGGGGTGCTCGAGCTCCGGGCTGTAATTCGATGCTGGCTTAGGTGACCTCGTGCGCCCGTCCCACAGCTCCGACGGGTGGGAGCTCTCGGCGACGGCTCCTGCGTCCCCTGAGGCGCCCCCGTCACCGTGGGACTGTGCTCTGTTTTGCTCTGTGCGTTCGACCATTCCTCTCGCTGCACCCGCGAGGCTGCAGGTCCGCCCGAGCTTCCCTCTCGCTGCGGGTCAGCGGAGTCCCGGGTGGGCGCTGGCGGCGGCGGGGCCTTCGCTTCCAGGCCTCTCGGCTTATGGAGCGAGGGGACACGCGTGTGACAACCCACGCATCGCGAGTGCCCGTAAACATCTCCACGACATCCGTGTGCACCCATAGCCTGCTACACGTGTGTTCACAAGGACGTCGCCAACTCTGACCCACGACCACCGGATCCTCCTCCCCGCACTCGGTGACCCTCCGCCTGTCTCCCCCGCAGTCCCTGCTCTCACTTCCGAAACTGCCAGGCCGGCGCGGTGCTGGTGCCCTCCCAGGGCTGCAGACGCGGCCCTGCAGCCATGCCACCGGTGCACACGCACACACACTCGTGGCGTGTAGAGTGTTTCTCAGAGTTGGTGGTTCCGTGATCTCCCATTAATTGTGTGAATTCATTTCTTAAAGGTTTGTGTGCTTAATCTTGAGAAGCCTCGGGGCATGATGTTCATGCAGAGTCACCTGTCACGGTCACAGGGGACCGGGCGGAATCACGGGAGGTCGGGACGGAGGCCCCTCCTGTCACGGTCACAGGGGACCGACAGAATCACGGGAGGTCGGGACGGAGTCCCCTCCTACTGCATGTGGTCTGGGTGACTGCCCCAAAAACGGAAGCAGACGTGGGGCTGAGGCCTGACAGAAGGGGACAGGGAGGGAGGGTGGCAGTCAAAGGAGCCCATCCCTGTGGCGTGGGAGTGGCGTCCAGCAGAGATGACCGGTGGAACGAGGGGAGGGGCTTGTCTGGAATGCGGGTCAAGGGACCAGGTGTTTGTTCCTCTGCCCGAGGGTTCCCTCTGAGGGCAGCGCGCTGACTTTGAGCAGCAACCTGGGAAATGAGGGTCCCCAGGTGGAAACTGAGGCAGGTAGGTGAGCACGGAGTTCCACAGCATCCGCAGCAGAGCGAGGGGTGCACAGGGCCAGGTCCTGCGGGGACAGGCACCAGGACACAAGGCAGGAGCCGCCCGGCGCTTCCCCCAAGCACGGCCTTCCTGGCAGAGGCGCCATGTGCTCTGGGGTGTGCTCGCCAGCCCCGGTCCTCACGTCACTTTGGGGGTCCCGGGACAAGGGCTTTGCCCCAACATGTCAGGGAGCCCCCGATGCTAGCGCCTTTCCTAGTAATTTTGTATTAAGTAGTCTGACACCGTCCCTCTTTGGTGCACCTTAGCGGTCTGACACTGTCCCCCTTCGGTGCACCTGGGCAGTCCCACACGGTCCCACTTCGGTACACCCGGGCGGTCCCACACAGTCCCCCTTCTGTGCACCCGGGCGGTCCCACACGGTCCCACTTCGGTGCACCCGGGCGGTCCCACACAGTCCCCCTTCTGTGCACCTGGGCAGTCCCACACCGTCCCCCTTCCGTGCACCTGGGCAGTCCCACACCGTCCCCCTTCTGTGCACCTGGGCAGTCCCACACCGTCCCCCTTCTGTGCACCTGGGCGGTCCCACACCGTCCCCCTTCCTAGCACCTGGGCAGTCCCACACTGTCCCCCTTCGGTGCACCCGGCACTTCTGAGCAGTGAGGCCTCCTTCTCACAACAACCCGCGGTGCTCCGTGCAGACGCACTTTGGGAGACAAGACACCAAAGGCATCCCGCGAGCGGCAGGAAGGGAAAGTACCGGGTGCCCAGCAGAGAGCGCACCAGGGGGTGCTGATTCCCGCCAGGGTCCTGGGGCTGCCCCAGGACAGCGGGTGTTGGAGCTGAGCTGTGAGGGGCTGAGCCTGTTGCCGGCAGAGGGCATTGGCTGGGGAGGGCGTGGGCTCCCTGGGTCCTGGAGGGGTGATGGGGAGACAGCCCAGGAGCGGGCGCCGGGGTGGCCACAGGCGCTGGGGACGCTGGCTGCACCCTCGGGAAAGGGGACGGTGTGGACGGGGCCAGCGTGATCTCATCTGCCTGGAAGACTTGGGTGGTGGCAGCGGGAAACCCTCGGCTGGCGGGCAGGGGGCGTGAGGGCGGGCACCTGCAGGGCACAGTCTGGAGCGGAAATCCACGGAAGGGGCTGGAGGCTGTGAGGATTCCGGCGGGGAGGAGGCACGGCCGGGCTGGACCCCTTGGGGTTTGAAACCCCACCGACAGGGCACACGGGCGCCCCTCACCTCTAGTCCCAGCTTCCTGAAGTTGGTAGGGAGAGAGACAAATCCGGGAATGAATGTCAATATTCAGGTCAATGTCGTTTGGTTCCAGCCCCTCTGGCGAGGTGCAGGCTGCGCGGTGGCGCCCGGCGGCGGCTCCCGGCCCAGGGAGGGCCCGGCTCAGCGGAGACTGCGGCCCACTCCGTGGAGCTCCCATCAATAACGCCTCCCCGGCATTCCTCGCCATAAAACCAATCACAATGGAATCATTTGATATGTATGTGACTCACAAGTATAGTTCCCCAAGCCGCTGTTCTAAATTAGTGGTAGTTAAGCACCCATTGATGGAAGCTTAAAATAAAGTGCTCCCCAGTGGGCCCCACGGAGCCCTGCGTTGCCCCAGAAAGTCGGGGGTTTTCCTGGGAGTCGCCATAACCCGTGTACGTTTGGAGCCCGGCCAGAAATATTTGGGGGACCTATTCATTCTTCCCCTCCCTGCAATGATATAATGATGTCTGTCACAGGGGCGTTTGGATGCCAACAGACCCTGATGTCACACTTGGGCCTTGGAGAAGCTGGAGGGTTTTGTTTTTTTTTCCTCCTCCTTTCTTTTCTTCTTTGAGTCTTTTCAGACTAGAATACTGAAGTCTGAATTAAATGCAAACGGATTCTTTCAGACGTTCTCCGTGACAATGCAAGCTTGAAAGGAACATATTTGAAAGCACAAACTGCTCTAGTTCTCTTGCAAAAAGACTTAGGTCCCCTGAGTAGGCCAATTATAAATTACAGTGTAGGTGAACTCGTTCTCTCCCATTCACGGCGGCTGATTCTGTGTCATTAATGTTACTGTGCTGATACCTTTGCAGGCAGAGAAAAGGCTTTTCATACCTCATTAGCATTACAGAGGAGAGACGGAAATTCTATGGCAGACGAGTGCCACGTAGGTAGGGCTGATTTGGCTCCTACGTTTTGATAAGCTCGGGCCAGGTCTTGCCTCTTCCAAAGAGCTTCTCATCCTCCCTGGTGCCTTGGGCCGACCTCGCTGGCACAGAGACGCCGTTGGCCGAGGCTCCGGCACCCTTAGGCTGGAGTCAGCGGCTGTGAAACTCCAGCAGAGCGTCCTGGAGCCAGAGTCGGGCTGCGGCACTTCCCACTTTCCTCACCAAACGCCAAACCGCAGCAAGGCATTGCCAGGCGGGCTCTCGGCTAGGAAGCTGCAAGCAGCACCTTGCTGATCTTCAGAAGAAAACTGAGTGCAGACTTACACACGGCACTGGGTCAAGGCTATTTTTATAACTTGCTTTAAAAAACACAGGATAAAAAACAATAGGCAAGTCAAAACACCACCCGTTCACCTACACAAATAATTCATTTCCTAGATTTTTGAAATCCTGCAGCAACCCGCCAGTATCCTGGCCTGTGGGCTGGACATGAATAAACTGTCATGATGATAGTGACACAGAAGTCAGGCTACCTTGTAGAACAACCTATGAGACAGGTGAACATGCTTTTAGATATGAATGCAGTTGGCATGTATTCAAAGACAGCATTCTGCCTTCTAGGATCTTACATGTAACTCAGCAGAATTTAAAAAGTATTCTTCATATTAATGTCTTGTTTATGTTTGGGAGTCATTGGAATTATCTTAGCCAGACTGGCGTTCTCCACACAGGATGTCTTCTGAGGTAAGCAGTTGCTCAAGAATGGCAAGTTTGAAATGCGCTGTTATCATACAAATCTTTTTTTTAAAAAATAAAGTCTTACAGAAAACAAGAACATGGCAAATAATAAAGGCCACATTTCATTAGCATAAAGGTCTAATCCCTCAGCTGTGTTCTTACAGCTTAGATAAATGGAGAGATCAAATCTATTACCAGCAAGACCAGGGAGGGGCAATTCGACACAATTAATGTATGATTTCAAATGTAGAATAACTACTAATTATAAGGGCTAGCGATATGGTTAACCTGCTGGACTGACAAACTCGAACCTAGGCTTCAACAGCTTTGCATAGAAATAGTTCCGAGAAACACGAATGCAAAACCAAAGCCCCTAAATGTTTGAGAAAACCCTTCACCATGAGCAACAGCTGAAAGAAACCATAAACTGCAGACCAAGACCCGCCAGGAAAGCAGATATCGGAATTGTCGCATACAGAACGACAGTGAGCGCATTTAACATGCTTAAAACAAATAAAACTGGGTACAAAAAAAAAAGTAACAAGGGGCAATCAAAAAAATAAAATAGAATTTACAGAATATACTTTAAACTGAAAACATGGATTAACAGCGATTCGCCAAAGCCGAAGAGAGGGGGGTGAGCTGGAAGACGGTGCTAAATGCAACAGAAAGGGAGAAAAAAGGAAAACAGAGATGGACAATAAAAAAGACAGATAAAAAGTTGCATTATAGAGTGAGAGAGTCTAGTCTGTGCCTGATCAGAGTTGCAGGAGGAGACAACAGAGAAACGAAGGCGAGGCATGCATCCCGAATGAACGAGAGGCCAATTCTCGGATTCAGGAGGCCCCGTGGACCCCGAGCCGTGTTCCTGGGAAGGCCGCCGCCGTTAGCAGCACCCTGGTCAAACGGCCGAGCTCCGATTACGAAGAGAAGCTTTAAAAGGTAGCCCCAGAGAAAGAAAGTCCACGTATCCAGTAATAACAGACTTGCGACTGGCTGGGGAACTGCAGCCATGGGAGACAAAAGACAGTGCGATGGCCCCGTTGAAGGTCAAGGGCAGAAGGTCAAAGGCGGAGACCTGTCCCAAAGCTCTGTCTTTCAAGGAAGAAGCACGAAACAGTCGTGTTTTCAGAGCAATGAAAACCGAAGTCTGTTACAACTCTCAGGCGTTCACAAAAGGTACCTTAGTGGACGGGCCCCAGGAAGCAGGAGAGTAACTGCAGGAGGAGGACCCGAGACGGAAGAAGAAGCCGTAACTGCAGGAAACGGTGAGCATGCAGGACGCCCTTGCAGACGCCCCTGCAGACGCCGGCCAGGACAAAATGGCAATGACATTGAACTTGTGGTTAGAAACTACAGAGCAGTGGAAGCTGCCCGGCAACAGAAGCACCCTCTGCAGGGACCGAGGAGGGGGGGATCGGTCCCTGGGGGCCAGCTGCTGAGTCAGAACACACGTGTGAGCCCCTCACTCACACACGACGCACGGCGCAATGATTCTCCGTGTTGACCCGCACGCCGCGCTGTCACCAGGCGCCCAGAGGACAAGAGCGCAGCGCAGGGCTCACCCCGCCTCCGCTGAGCCCGCCAGTCAGAGTCAGCCCTGCAGGGCAGCCGTGAGGGGTGGGGGCCGTGGGGCGGGCCAGGCGGGGCCCCCAGGGAGCGGTAGGAGGCTGATGCAGAGTCGGCTGCGGCTGCTCCGCACGTGGCTGGTTTTGGAGCAGGATTCTCCAGACCTTGGGCCTGCGGCAGGGTCAGCCCGTCGGTTTCAGTGTCCTCAGAGTCACAGACCGGGGCTCCTCCCGTGGTGGGGGGCACGCTGCAGTCACTGGGATCTCACAGGGAGGAGGGCACGCCCCGGGGCCAGGGGACCCTGTTTATTTCTGCAGAGAAGACACGCCGAGGTTTTCTGCTGGGTGGGAGGGGTGGCCCAGGGCTGGGACCGGCCGGGGCAACGCTGGCCGAACATGCCGACGGTCGTGGACTGAGGGGCGGAGCCCAGAGACGCCCCCGGGTAGTCAGGGGTGCGTGTGCCTGCGGCAGTGCCTGCCCCAGACGTCCACCTCTCACTGGGGGCTTCCTGTCCCCCCAGGCGCGGCGTGGCCTGCACCGTGGGGTGGCGGGACGGGTGGAGGGCTGAGGAGGCCTGTTGCTTTCTTAGGCCCGAGCGGTGGCAGCAGCTGACGTCACACTGGCAGGGGACAGCCGCCCCCAGGGCCGGGGGGCACCAGAGGACGCAGTGTGCCATTGTGACCAGAAGGCTGCAGAACTGTCCCTCCATGGGCACGGGGCTGCCCTCGGGCTCAGCGGAGGTTGCACGGGACCGTGACGACCTGGGCTCACCTCTGGCGGTGACGGTCGCAGGACAGGAGGGGACTCAGTCCATCCAGATGAGAGCGCTTAAGATTCGACCCCCTTCTGTTGTCCCGGAATGGGGAGAGTGAAGGTGTTCGAGCTGCGTGGAGATCGCACACCAGCATTGCTGGGGGGGACCAGGTGTGCCGGAGACCAGACACAGGTGTGAACAAGTCGACCGTCTTTCTGAATGAAAGAGTAGTCAGGGGGGTGGTTAAACCTGAGACCGTGGGAAGCTGAATCCTGGTGGAACCATGAGACCTACTGAGTGGGCAAGAGAAATCGTCTCCGAAAATCAAGGGTTTGAGACTGAGAAGCCTTGCTTGTCAGGAGCTGGCTACCAGTAACAAAACGGCCAACGATACACCCCAGGCAGAAGGTTCCAGAAAGACACAGACAGTCTATGGATGTGTGCTGCATTTCGTGGGTGTTCAAAGAGCGCCGAGCACACCACGCTACAGATTCTCCACTCAAGTTCAAGTTTCGATGAAAGGCGCAACACCTCCCTAGAGGTCTGGGTGTCGCGAGTTTCGTCTGTGAGCAGACCGGTGCGTCGGCACCCACGAAAGCCGCACACTGTGGTCACCGTTGCAGAGCCCAGTTAGCAAAGGAGGGAACAGAAAGGTTTGTTTCCTCGGGGGCCAGGGCCGTGCCTCAAAGCCCTGTGCATGTCACACGCTGGGCCCCGCTGGCCGGGGTCACGCATGAAGGTGCCGCAGACCACGGATACTGAGCATCCTGGTCACAGGGCAACACCTTGTGTCCCTGGCACGGACGGTTAATTGAAAATTTGGTTCCACGTGCAGGCAGTGCCCACCTTCCCCTGTGAAAGGCTGATAGCTCTCCCAAAATTCTTATTTATAAATCATGTGTGATGATAAAAATAAAGAGTTCTGATTCAGCTGGGGAGACTATTTGCGGACGAGAGATTGCGAGTATTACATTAGGGCGATTCACTCTTGAATTATTATTTTCTGTAAGCTTGAGCGTTCTAAAAAGAGCTTATTTTAATGTAAAGTGCTTGATTCTGCAATCTTCAGTAAGGCAATAACTTTTCATTAACTTCATTTTTCATTTTTATCTTTCTTTGAGTGTTGCAGAACATAGCATATGATTTTGAATGTCATGTAATAACAACTCTAAAATTATCTGCCCGTATTTCCATGTTAAGTTAAGCAGATCTACAAATGTAGGTCTGAATCATTTTGCCTTGGGTGATAATAAGAGCTGTCAGCTTTACATTTCCTTGTTGAATTCATGTGGCTAATGACTACTGGTTTTTTTTTTTTTAATATTTTTTGGTGTGTGTGTGTGTGTGTGCGTGCGCGTGTGCACGCACTCGTGCATGTGCGTGTTGGAGGGGGGCCTGTGGGGGAGAGAGAGGAAATGAATTTTCACTGGCATCGAAAAAGCAAAAAAAATAGCATTTCGCATTTTTGTTTTGTCTGAATTATTTAGATTTATCACATTTTGTTTTGTCTCGATTATTTTGTTTTGTCTGAATTATTCAGAAGTGACCAAAAGTGACTCCCAACATAACACGCAGACTTACTTTCATTTTTAAATGCATGTGAATCTGTGATAAAAGCTTTACGTATCTACAAGTGTACATGTTGTTGCACATTGTGATATTTCTATTGCAATAATACCTGCACAGGGTTTGGCAGATTCAATAGGAAATGGAACTCATAATGAAAACCAAATTACCTTTCTCCTCCCCACAATTAGTCTCCTCCCAAGGGAACCACTTTGAATCTCACACTGATATTTCAGTAGATGTCATATGCAATGATCTGTCTCCTGTCCAGACACAGTGGATGGCTCTTCTGTGGGGACAGGATCCAGCCAGTTCACACCAGCCCCTCCCGCTCCAGCACGCTCTTGGTGACCTTGTGCAAGGTGCATCTCTTCAATCTCCCGTCTGGCCAGTCACGGGCATTTCACGGGCTGCTTTGTGGGATGGGGGTGTGAGGACCCCCTGAGAACCCCACTCTGCCTCCCGCCTCCTGTCCCGTGTTACTTTGACCTTTAAGTTGTCAGGGTTGACGATTATTTTCCTTTTCCTCTCAATTGCATTTGCAGTTTTCGAGCTTTGTCGATATGTGGACTCTAAAAGTTGAAAATCGGTAGAGAGTTTTCATGCTACTGTGAACATGAGGATGTGGTTCTCTGAGGAGCCTGGTAGCAGGCAGTGATGGCTTATTTCCCGGCCCTCTGGCTTTCCTGGAGTTGTTTCCTGCAAAGCCGAAGTGTACAGTGGCTCAGGCTGTGAGCTGCACAACTCCAGGGGGCACTATTCACACAACGGCTACGGGAACTGGAGCCCCCTATTTTCTTTCCAATGTTGACCCCACCTGTTCTTCCCAGTCCTCCCCCCACCCCGCCGCACTGTTCCGTCTCTGGTGCAGCGGCGCACGCTGGCGCCCTGGCCGCGGTGCACCTGCCTGTGAGGTTGGACCCGCCCTTACAGGACCCCAAGTTGTCGTCTTCCTCAGTTCCCCGGCTCGTTTCACGGAGTGAGGACGCTCGCAGAGGCCGTTGTCCCCCCGAGGGCTGCCACGTGTGGGCGTTCGGGTGCTGCGCGGTTCTAGCCCAGACGCCCACCCCTCCGGACCCCGGCGACCCTCAGCCGAGAATCCGGGTTTGACGAGAAGCCGGCGAGGGTCTGATTTATTCCTCTGTGGACAACGGCTCCCTTTTTCTTGGGGAGCTCTCAGGATCTATCCGTAAGCTGAAATGTCAGAACATTAAATCGCTGTTTCTTTCACGTGCAGCGGGCAGGCACCCGCTTTCCCCTTCAAAGCAAGGACAGTCACCCCCTTTGATGTCGCCTTCCTTCCCTCCTGTTCTTCCCTCAGAGGCCTGGGGATCCTCCCCTCGCCTGGTCATGGCGAAGGCTGAGCGGGCAGAAAACCGAGCGAGAGTCTGCACGCGTGCGTGCGTGGGCCCTTGTCACGGGCCAGCGTCCCCTTGACGCCCGGGAACTTCCTGCTGACAGAGGGGAGGGCTCGGTCCAGGGCCCGGCTCAGTCGCCAGATCATTTCCGGAGAGCGTCTGTTCAGCTGATTTAGAGATTCCCCCACCGGAGTAACGGCCCCGCTGTGGAGGGGGCGAGATGCACCGCCATAATGCCCGGAACCTGGTCTCCCTGGCCTCCAGCCCCCCAGACCCTCCCCGCACCTCCGCCTGTCGCAGGAGGGGTGCCCTGAGCCCCGACTGCCAGTCGGCCTCTGGCCCAGCCACACAGAGCCACAGTCGGGCCGGAGCGCGGGAACAGCCAGGCACAGTGGCCTTGGGGACGTCAGACTCAGGCATAGGACAGGCCCCGCCCAGGGATCAGGGGGCAAACTCATGTGGCATCTGTGCCCGCGAGCAGTTCCAGTCTCACGTGGACACGCACAGGAGCCGTGGGGGGAGAGGCCTGTGGAATGTTGTGTGTGTGTGTGTGAATGTCCTCCAGTACTCGCGTGCGTCCTCTAATATACACGTTTCCTGCAATACAGACACGTCTTCTGAGACTCACATTTCCTGTAGTACAAATACATCTAACATGTATGTCTCCTCTTTTACACCTGTGTATATATCCTCTCTCTACATGCATATGTATGTATATCCTCTAGGTATGTGTCCTCTAATATATATGCAATCTTCTTCTTTATATATATGTATATATTTCCTGTACTGTAGACATTTCTTCTAATATACATGTATCCTTTTATATATGTGTGTGCGTATATGTGTGTATGTACCTATCTTTGTGTGTGCATATGTGTGCATATCTCCTATCTCTCTGTGTGCATATATATGTGTACATGCATGTATATGTGTGTTACATATACATACATGTATATGTGTGTACATATATGTGTGTGTAGATATACAGCGCCTCTATTTCAGCGGCGGGATTTCCTCTGTATAGATTTTGAGGCTTTGCTTCAGAGTGGGGAAACACACCAGGCGTGATAAACTCCTCCACAAACAGAGAGAAATAAATACTCCCACAAAGCAGATCATGAAGTATATTTTTCCCAGGGAGCTCCATCATTTTAAAAACAGTCCCTTCTCTTTCATTTTTATTGTATGGGCACCGGCCGGCCTCGCTCCGCCTCGCTGACGGCTGTCCCCGGCCATCACTCACGTGCAGGGCAGGGGACCGATCTCGGGGCATCGCACCGTCGTCACGCCAACCAGCCTTGACGCCCGCGGGGAGGGCCGCTCTCCAGGCAGCCCCTCTTTGTGGCTCTGTCTCTCTTCCCTGTCCTCTGCTTTAAACGCCCGTGTCTGCTGCCATCGCCTGTGCCAGGTGTCCCCGAGGGGTGGCGGGGCCAGGCCCGGATGCCCTCGCCGCCGAGACGTCTCCAAGAGAATGTCCTGGCGCAGCAGCAGGTGTCGGACACGGGGCGACAGGCCGCTCTCCTCGCCACGTCTGCGAGATGGGCGCATGGTTTCCCGAAAAGAACCCGGAGGAAACCACTGAGCACCTTCCGAAGGTGGTGGCATCGTGTCCCGCGTCACCTGCTTCTCAGCCTCTGGGGCATCTGTGCCGGGTCGCCGTGCGCAGGCCGGTGGCTTTGCTCGGGAGCCAGCCCTCTCACAGTTGGGGGCGGACGCCTGCGGGGCTGGGGGAGGAGCCTTTCCTGTCCCCTGGGGCGTCCGAGGTCCCGGGCGTGGGGGCACGTCCCTCCGTGCTCGCGGGGCTCTTCCGTCGTGAGCCTGGGTCCCACTCCTTCTCCAAGGGCACCGTCACCCCAGGCAGGGCCACCTGGACCCCGCACGGCCGCCTGTAAACTTGATCTCCCTGCAAAGCCCATTTCCAAGCGAGGCGCTTCCCTCGTGGGGCACAGGCTGCACCCCCCCCCCCCGCCCCCGTGCCCAGTCCCTGCCCGGCCGTGGGAGCGCTCGCCGATCTGTATGTCTGCCCTCTCAGCCACGCTGAGCTTTATAACTAAATGCGTGATCCCCGGCACCACAACCTGGGAAGTGAGGAGCGTGGCTGTCGGGCAAACACCGAGTTCCCCACATGGCTGGGGCTCGTCCTCCTCCAGGACCCCCAGGAAATCAAAGCGGCCGAGGAAATCTGGAGACCTGCTCTCCTTGGTCCGCTGAGATCCATACGAGTTCCGTTGTTCTCAGGCTCGGAGACGTCTTTCTCTTCCTTGGCTTCGTTTCTAGTTTTCTCTCCCTCTTGGGCTGATCCAACCTAACGCCTTCTGGGAGCGGAGGCTCAGAGTCCAGCCTCACCCTGCACTGGAGAACCCTGCACTTCGGCCGCCTTGATTCTAGATGATTGTGTTCGCCTCCCACTCCGGAACCAATAAAATTCACCTGAACCCAAAGTGGGCGCACACCTGCCTCACTTCCACCTGTGCTCGGCGGAGGCCCAGGCGGAGCTGAGCTGGGCCGCCCGGGTCTGGGGCTCACCTGGCTGCCACCCAGTCCTGCAGGCCCCAGGCCCACACCTGGCTCCAGCCCTCCCTTCTCCACGCCCGACTCAGCCAGCCCGGCCCGCGGGCGCCTCTGCTTCACGTCATTTCAATTTGGACACAGCGGTGGGCGAAACTCACCCCTGAGGGCATCCCGGCAGCCGCCTCTGTGCCAGAAATGACACCTGACACCTGAGCATCTGCTGGGTCTGGTTGCCCCGGCTTGGGGTTCCTGCTGCCCCTATATAATGGCACCCTGCGGCTGCGTCCCGGGAAGTAACCACTGACTCCGAGGATCAGCCACCGGGCCCAGGTCTGCTCCCCGCACCGGGGCTCGTGAGGACACTGACCCTCAGCTCACACTCCGGGTGTCCCAGGAAGTGCCACTTCCCTCATGCACACTCGCTCAGAAAGGAGGAGCGATGCGTGTGTGCTCGGCCGTTGTGACTCGATGACCGGTGTGAAACGTGGATGCTGCACAGTGTCCACGGACAGGAATCTGTCCCGTCGAGTGACTTCACGTGACGTGAGACATCTTTTTCACCACCTGCTGTGCTGGCAATGCTTGCATGTAAACAGGGGTAGAAGGAGGCCGTGCCCGGCGGCTCGTTGAAGAGGCAGGGGGTCTGGGGGGTCCCGAGCAGGGATCGGGGAGACCCGGGTTGTGGGAATTCCCTCCTCTGCGGTCTGCACCGTGGGCAACCTATGTGACTCAGGGCAAGTCCTTTAACTCATTTGCAAGCCTCAGTTTCCCCATCACAGCCAGGACCGACAGCGTCTCCCCCACCGGGGCTGGGTGCACAGTGCGGAACGAGCGAGGCAGACACAGCGTGCGCTCAGCAAGGCGCAGTCACTCCTCAACATACGTGTTGTCCCTTCCACCCTCAACACGACTGAGCCCCGCGCAGGGCGACTTCCCCATCCTCAGACACGCCCTCTCAGGGGCCTGGAACACAGGGGACGTTCTTGTACCGGGATGCGGCTGGCGTCTGCGAGCCGGCACGCCGGCACTCCGGCACTCCAGACCCAACGCTCTTGCCCGGAGCCGCCGGCACCCTGCACGCGCCAGGAGTCCCCGCCTCGCTGGAGCTGCGTCCACCTGGCGCCCCTGCACCGGCGGCCTCCTTCGCTTCCTCGCAAATAAAGAGCTCCCGGCCCGGCAGCCCGGCCGCGACGTCTCCCACTAAATTCGCGTGACAGTCGCGAAACGCTCCCATAATCAGTGACACGGGGTGATTTTCCGCCCCTGACAAGCCGCTGTATTGAGTATGATAACAGTTACTCTGTCTTCATCCGCGCCCGAGTATAATATCAATCCATTTGATGACCCGGCCAGCCAGGCCCGGCACTTCCGTATCAATCTTCATACAGCGCTGCCTGTTGTCTAACAAAAAGCCTGAAATGAGATCATTCAATCACTTTCTGCCGGCCGGGGCTGCTCTCCTGGAGGAGTTTTAACTCCCTGTCACTTTCCCACCTTCGCAGGGTGAAAACCGGGAAGCTAATTGTAGTAGAAATACCCGAATACATCAGAATTGAGCTCGCGGTGCCATCCAGGTGCAGGAATCGGGAAGGAGCAGACGCCCCATGTCCACTAGTCGAAAACAAAAATTCCCGCCGGGGCTTCGAGGGGCACAGGGCCCCGTTCCCCGCCGAGGTTCTCCCAATCCGTCTGCCAGGGACCTGCCACGCCACTTCCAGCACGGACCGTGCCTGCCCCACCGAGCTTTCCAGGGAGGCCCGAACACGGAAGCGCTGTGTGTTAGATCAGCGACTGCCCCCGAATATCTTCTTGAGTGTTTCCTAAATGTAAAGCAAAATGAAAACGTTCTATAAATTGAAAGGCAAAACGAGATAAACGCATCGAATCTGGACTGCGCGTTGGTTTCGTGAGCGGGGCAGTCCACACACACACGTGTTCCGAATTACTCACGCTTAAAAAGAAGAGAAAGAAGAAAAAAATCCAGCAGCTGTCCCTTACCCCTCTCTTTCACTCCATTCTGAGAAGTTTCCGTCCGAGGAGGATGAGTTTCTCTGCGTAACCAAAGAAAATGAAGAATAAAAAGACGCCTGATGAGCCTAGGAGTGCTTTGCCCACACGACGGGGGGCGTCGGGCGCAGAAAGGCGGGAGGCCCTTCAGGGCATGTTCTCAAGTCTCCCCAGAAAGCTTGGGGGTCATGTCTGGCGTGTGTTTTAACATCGGAATCTTCTCGGCTTTCAGAACCAGTCGGAAGTGTTCAGTTTCTCATTGCAGAGACAGCAGACCGTTCGCACAAAATAAAACAACGCCCCCGTCGTGATTCACACGAGGCCGGTCTGTCGGACCGACCTTTCCTGCCCGAGAGCAAGGTCACGCGTGTGCCCACTGTCCACGCCTGCGGGCTGTCCGTGCCCGTGAGACACGGCTGGCCCTGGGGCAGGGCGCGTGGTCGCGATCCTCCTCCGGACACACTCGGGGAGTCGCTCACGGGGGCGGCGAGAGGGAGGGGCACAGCCTGCAGTTTCCGGGTGCCGCCGAGCACTGTCCCCGCAGGCCGGGTGCCAGGAAGCACGTTAATTATTTCCCGTAGCTCCAAACCTTTATGTTTTAAATACAGTCTCTCGGAAACCGGCAAGCAGATGTGCAGCCGTATAACACAAATGAGGGCTGGTCGGGAATTATTTAGGGGTGCCGGTGGGAATCCCAGGGGTGCCGGCTGTGTGCGGCGAGGCCTTTCAGCACATCTGTGGCTCCGGCTCTGACCCTCCTTTGGCTCCTTACGAGTTTGTTCCTCTCCTGCTTTAGGCAGCGGGAAAGAGCAACAAACGCCCTGTTATTTCCTAGTGATGGACGTGGCCGCAGTTCACACACAGGCACCCGGCTCCCGGCCTTGCCCTTTGGAGACACAAAGTGACATTAAAACGCAGAAAATACAGGAATCACTGCCTCTTTTTGAGAAACACCCCCTTTCTGATGACACTGAAATGAATGTGTATATCAATCCGTGTACTTTTTTAAAGGCGGGAGTCGTGAATTGCAGATACAACGCTAGATCCCTAAAGCAGGGCGGCTGGTTTTACAAAGGGCCTGTGAGCAGAATTAATCTCTCGTCCAGTCCCGGCTGTCCCTGCAGCTCTGCGAGGAGCCGGAGCCCTCTGGTCCCCGAGATCCCACCGTCAGCTCTGCAGTGTCACCAGTTTTTTTTTTTTTTTCAATCATCCAAATGCCACCGATTCAATTAAGCTCATAAACTCCCTGCCCATGGTTCTCGTGGATAAGTGGCCCATTTAGGAGTGGCGGGCGCTGTCCCTGTGAGATATGGTCCAATCAGCAGCCAGAGTTTTCCGTGTCAGTTTTGATATATCCGATAATAGCTGTGGGTTGTTTTGCGATGTCCAATGTTCTGTGGAGATGGGCTTTTCATATTCTTTATTGTTTTTTACTGACAAAACGTTGCCTGGACTTTTGCAGTTTTGTGAAATGAAGCAACAGTAAAAACAATATATAATTTAGCACTCATTCACCTGCCGGGGCCTCCCCTCCCCGTGGCTGGAGTGGTCGGGATGAAGCCGGTTCCTGTTCTTCGGTCCCCCCTACCTGCAGCCCTGGTGGCCCCGCGTGCAGCCGTGGGCACCGCAGCCATCTATGCTCACATTTCTGAAAACGAGTCTCTCCCAGGCGTGCAAAGGTGCCCCGGCTCTGGCTCCCCCGGCGGAGCTCCACACGGACCCGCAGGCGCCTCGCTTCTTTGGGGGGGCCCGATCCGCTCCCTCCTCTTCTCCCCCAGCGCGAGACGCGGGACGGCTCTGCAGGGCGTGTGGATCCACGAGCCGCAGCCCCCGGTGCTCCTGAGCCAGCCCGCGGCCCGACCCCAGGGCCAGGCACCCACGCGCTCCTGAGGACAGGTGCGGGCGCCGACACACGCACGCCGGCGTGCGCGCACACCCGTGCAAGGCCTCGCTAGCAGGCGCGCCAGCCTGCGCCGCGGGCTCTCGGCAGGTGCTCGGCGCCGCGGTTCCCGCCGGCTGCGCCCCACGCGCGAGCGTGCGCCTGCTCCAGGGGATCCACACGCGCAGCGCCGCAGCGAGCCGCGCGTCTCTGTGAACCGGTGCGTGTCGGCGTGAACGTCCCGCCGTGGCCCTTTTCACATCTCAGAGGACGGCTTCCCCACCTCGGATTTCCCGAACATTCCAGCCTGGGGACACAAGGGACATTCTGCGGTGGGAGCGCGCCTCTGATATGGGGACATGGGCGTGCGCACACGCACGGCGCAGACTGCCCATCAGCGGACACGCGACCCCCCACGCGGGAGGAGGACGTTCCCGGGGACGCCCTCCTGTGCATCCGGTGTCGGGCGGCGGAGCCGGCGGGTCCCCGGCGGGTCCCGGGCGGCGGAGGGAGCATGCGCTCTGCGGGAACAGCTTACGCACCGGCCCCCGCGGCGGATGCATCCCGTGTAGCGGGGGAGAAACCGAGGCTCAGAGACGGAAAGGGCAGGTGACAGGTCTGGAGTCCGAACGCGGGTCTGCGGGACCACAGAGCCCACCTGAGTGGTCCTCACGCGTCTCCGTGACTCTCCTCGCTTTCTCTGCGAACAGGGAAAGTAACACGCGTTTTATTCTCTCTGAAAACACGGTTTTGTCCTCGAAATCAGGGCCTACGTGGTCGTGACGCTGGGCACCCTGGGGCCACGCCATGCCCCAAATGCCATCGACACCTAATGTTCACTTTGACACTGTCTGGGCATTATTTCTGATTGACAAGCAACGAGGCTAAAGCATCGTGGATCCGCTCCCGGGGTGGACTCTGAGGGTCTGGGGCCCCCAGGCCTGCCTGCTCCCCTGGCCAGGCCCCCTCTCCCCCCTCCCATCTTCCCCCCTTCCCTCCACTCCCCTCCTCTTCCTCTCCCTCCCCCTCCCCCTCCCCCGTCTACTTGGTCTTTTCCTGTTTCTCTCTTCAGCTGCTTATCACTAAAAGAGCGTCATTTATTTCTTACACAAAGCGATTTAGGCATCTCCTTATTGCCTGCTGTAAACCCGCCCCTTAGGGGTCCCATCTCCGAGCGACTTGTCAGGTTTCTGCTGGTGGTGGATAAGTTCTGTTATCCCACTGCGCCCATTTTATAAATAAGATAGTTGAGGCCAGGGGACATCGGCACCTTCCGCAGTCACAGAGCCTCCCCTTGCCGGGGCTTCTGTCTGCAGGACGGAGGAGGGACTGCGCCTGCCCCAGGGGTGGCAGGAACGGCCCGGTGGGGTGGGGGGAGGCGGCGACCCAGGAGGCCACGGGAGAGCTGGGCTGCGAGGTCTCCGAAGGCGGTTCGGGGCGAGGGCCGCCCCTCTCCCGCGCGCTCTCCAGGTGGAGCAGGTGCGGGCAAGGGTGCGCCGAGAGGGAGACGCGGAGCCTCGCGGCCAGGACAGGTGAGCTCGGAGCCAGAGGGGCGGAGCTTGAGCCCAGGGCGAGGAGCTGGGTGCTGGGCGGCGCCCCGCTTCCCTGTGGGGGGCAATGGGGGGACTCGCGGGCCTGTGGGAGGGACACGGGGCAGAGTCCGGCTCAGGGAGGCTCCAGACGATGACTCCGGAGGTCTCGGAGCGGAAACGCGTGTGGAGTTTCCCGCAGTCACACGGAGCAGCGCACACGGAGACCCGGACGCAGGCGCGCAGGGCCAGGGGTCAGGCCCGCCTGGGCGGTCTCGGGGGCAGCGGGCGGTGGCCTGTGGCGCGGGCGAGAACCGGGGCAGCGAGTCCGTGGCGTCTGAGCCTCCTGCCCTGGGTGGGTCGGTGACCGCAGGGCTGGTGGGGGCAGGGCACGGCTCTGGGCCGGGACACGCCTTTGCCTGCGGCCCACGCTACCAATAGGTGCACACGCAGGCTCTGTCCGTGGGTGGAAACGAGAGATGGAGGAGCAGGCTTGGGAGTCATTTTCATAGCACGTGAGCCAAGAATAGCGATAAAGGTCTTTGCAGAGAGGAGAGAGGGGCTGAGGTGGAGATCCTGGAGAAGAACCTGCATTTGAGAGAGAAGAGCAGGACTGCACCAGGTGGAGGGAGGAGCAGGAAGAGGAGGAGAGGAGGGACAGGACCCGCTGCAGGGTCTGGTCTTAGTTATGTCAATGCTTCCAGCCGGGCATTCGCTCACCTGCACAGCCCCATGCACTCTCCTACTCTGGATCCTAATGCACCTGTGTGGTCGCTCGCACTGTTCCTTCCCGCTGTCCGGAATCCTCTCTCCGTTACTCCCAAGGCGTCTCGTCCTGCAGGCTTAGCCGGAGCCCCTCTTCTCTGTCCTCGGAGCAACATGGTTTGACATTCCAGGTCCAGACAACTCTTGTATTGCTTCCACAACCTGTCTCTCTCCTGTGTCTGTGGCTGGTCACCACAGACAAGCGCACTTCCCGGATGGCAATGCTCAGCACTGTGCGGGGCTTTGTTCAAGGAAGAGACGTGGACTGTCTTCTGAACGAGCAGTGACACGAGTCCCAGTGACACTGAATAGGCAGCCACCACAGGGACAGATCTCCCTGTCCCGCCCTGGGAGAGCCGGGGTAAGGACCACTCTCAGCTCTGCACAACTAGAAACTGGGGCCGTTGGAAACCACCTTGCGCTGACGATGGATCCCAGGCAGCACGGGCTGCCGTCCCTGAGAGACAGAGCGGGGAGAGGTGACCCCTGAGATCGCCCCGCTTTCTGCCTGGGCCCGTGGGAGCCTCCGCACGGGGCAGGAAACCAGAGTGAATCGCATTTTGCTGAGAGTTGAGGAGACAGAGAGTGAAGTCTAGGGGGCTGAGGGTTGTAGGAATGTGCAGGGCTGAGGTCCGGAGAGGGCAGAGCTAAGCAGAAGACAACCCCCGTGAGGCGTGGCTGCACCCTGCTACGTCTCGCAGGCAGAGGGAGAACTCCGGGAGGCTGGGGGTGGTGAGCCCACCGTCCCTAGAGCGTGCATGGGACGGGAAGAACTCGCACTCCAGCCACAGAGTGGAAAGTACCTGTCCATCAGCAGGACGTGCCGTGGACGCCAAAGGAAAGCCACAGCTCAGCATCAGGCGAAATCTGCCTCCAGCACAGGGTGCTCCAACCCCTTCAAAAGAACCAAGCAGATTCATAAACGACTAATTGCCTAAATAAAAAAGAACCTGACCATTCTTTAAAGCAAAATTTGGCAAATTATACCCTGAGGGCTAACTTGGACCTGCGACATGGCTTTGTGAGTGAGCTGCGTGGGACGCAGCAGCTCTGCCTGCCCACACGTGGCCTGTGGCTGTGGCTGGGCAGGTGCGGCCGAGACCCAACACTTGCTAGCAGGAAGGGCCAGCTTTAAAGGAAGAAAGCAAAGCTCAGACTCACAAAAGCATAACATACGTAGTCTCCAGGGTAAAACAAAATTTACCAAATATGTACAGAAGTGGAAAAATGTGGCCCATAATCAATAGAAAAACATTGAGTGGAAGTGACTCAAAAATGAGAGAAATGGCAGAATTATCACATTTAGTTATACAACACAGTTGTTATACAACAATTAGTATAAATATACTCAATGTGTTCAAGGTCATAAGATAAAACATGAGCAAAACATGGAGAAGAAAGTATGTATAAAAATGGACAAACGGAATTTCTAAAGCTGAAAAATATAATATGTGAAATGAAAAATTCATCACGAGGATCAGAGAAGATGAGATGCTCCAGGAGACCCGATCAGGGGCTTGAGACGACGTGGGGGAGCCATGTAAACTGACAGCTGCCCCGGGGCACCGTCAGGAACAATGCAGGG
>VSMD01009194.1:0-22983 GCA_008750895.1 Mirza zaza | reverse complement strand
AGAAAAAAAAAAAAATTAGGCCGGGCGCGGTGGCTCACGCCTGTAATCCTAACTCTCTGGGAGGCCGAGGTGGGCGGATCATTTGAGCTCAGGAGTTCGAGACCAGCCTGAGCAAGAGCGAGACCCCATCTCTACTATAAACCGAAAGAAATTAATTGGCCAACTAATATATATAGAAAAAAAATTAGCCGGGCATGGTGGCGCATGCCTGTAGTCCCAGTTGGGAGGCTGAGGCAGCAGGATTGCTTGAGCCCAGGAGTTTGAGGTTGCTGTGAGCTAGGCTGACGCCACGGCACTCACTCTAGCCTGGGCAATAAAGTGAGACTCTGTGTCAAAAAAAAAAATTAGCCGGGCATGGTGGCGCATGCCTGTAGTCCCAGCTACTCAAGAGGCTGAGGCAGGAGGATTGCTTGAGCTCAGGAGTTTGAGGTTGCTGTGAGCTAGGCTGACACCATGGCACTCTAGCCTGGGCAACAGAGCAAGACTCTGTCTCAAAAAAAAGAATACATGATGTTAAAAAGCATATTTTGTTTCACTAAGAAGTAGTATTTTTATTGCAAGTATAATTTCCTTTAAGTGAAAGATTTCTAGCATTTTAAAATTTTAGAGTCCTTGTATTTTCATAAGCAGTATTTCAAAGGCAGATCTTCTTCCTCACTTTTAAATGGCACATTCGATAGAGTGGAATCAGAAAGCTTGGGTCCACATTCCTAGCCAACACTAGGAAAACAGTGGTGACCTTGGGAACGTTACATAATCGGTCTGAGCCTCGATTTCCTCCACTGTAAAATGAGAATAATTAGTACCTCCTGAGTTTTCCAGACTAAATAAAACGAGATGACATACAAAAGCATCTGGCACATAGTAGGTATACTTTTTCCCTTTCAGATAAAACAAAGTGTAAGCATTGCTGTTATTATTTTCTCTGGGATGTGAAAAGGCTATTTTATGCCCTGGTAGGTAAAGACAGTAGAGAAGGAAGTGCTAGAAAAATAGTTGGAGGAGAAGCAGTGCAGACAGCTCAGGGGAGTGGGAGGAGGGGAAGTGCTGGACGGCTTTCCTGGTTATAGAGTAATTCATGTCATAGAAGCTGTGGAAGAGGGTGTGTGTCATTTTAGTCTTTCAGATAGGTTAACACTGAGACACTGGCTGTGAAAAGGAGCCCAGCAGTTGTCCCCTGAGCATTGATCCAGTCAGATGTGTGCGGGGCAGTGCGGAACAATGAAACAAAGCAGCACTTCCTGGGAGGTGCCGGGAAGAACCCTGAGACTTTGTCCGGGGAGCAGAGTTGATGCCAGTGCTGTGTCCTTGCTGCTCCCGTTAGCATTTAGCTGGAACCGTAAAGGAAACTCGATCAAAGTTCATAATTGTACAGAACTGAGCAACATTGCCATCTCTTGGTGTAAATCCTTGCCTAATTTCCTCGATTAGGGGTTAAACCTATAGATTGGTATGTGGTGTTAGAGGAATAGGGAATCTATATCCTGCTGAACTGAAAGAAAAGAAATGAAGCCAACTGCTGCCAGTGTCACCTCCAGGTTGGAAAGCAGCCCTTTGCTTGAAAATCAAATGCAGTCCCTGAGAGAAATTAGCATGAAGTAGGCATTCCTAATATTAACAATTCTTATTTAAGCTGAATTGTTTTATGACCTATTGTTTATCTCTTTTCCATATTTGAATATTGAAAGCAAATCTTTACTTTCTTCTTTCTCTTCTCTAAGGATGGCAAACTGCTGCCCCAGCTGCTGCGTACCCCTGGTATGTTGCTGGGGATTGTGCTCTGCTGCAGTGTGGCCCTGAGGTTAAGGGCATGGGCTTTGCAGTCAAACCTGGGTTTGAACCCAGTTTTGCCTCCGTGTGACTTTGGAAAGTCATTTCTTCAGTCCTTCTTTTCATCTGTGAACCAAGCATAGTGTTAGGACTTACCTCAGAGGATGGTCTTGAGAATTGAAAGGGAAGAACAAGGAGTGTTTAGTCTGGTGTGGGATCTCATGAATACTCATTAAATGCAGCCGCTATTGTTACTATCAACTGGATACAGAACTAGAGAAGATGAGTCCTAAAATAGAGCGTGAAGAGAATGGGGCCAAACTGGGGCCAAACCTCTTTACCTTCTGAGGTCTTTATGATTTCTTGAACACCATGGAAAAGCAGTCACCATTCTGTTTTAAATGGCCTCATACTCTGGGTAAGGAGTTTTGTTGTATTTCTTTAACAAAAAGTACCTGAACTTGTAAAGGCAAACGTTGGTTTGCCATTCATTTTTTTCCCACCAAAGCTGCCTGTGCTGAAACAGACCAAACGCCTCTTTGGAAATAAGCTTTAAGAATCTATAGCAAGTTTTCTGGCTGGGCACGGTGGCTCACGCCTATAATCCTAGCACTCTGGGAGGCTGAGGTGGGTGGATCGCTCAAGGTCAGGAGTTCGAAACCAGCCTGAGCAAGAGCGAGACCTCATCTCTACTATAAATAGAAACAAATTAATTGGCCAGCTAAAAAATATATAGAAAAAAATTAGCCGGGCACGGTGGCGCGTGCCTGTAGTCCCAGCTACTCAGGAGGCTGAGGCAGGAGGATCGCTTGAGCTCAGGAGTTTGAGGTTGCTGTGAGCTAGGCTGATACCACAGCACTCTAGCCCGGGCAAGAGAAGTGAGACTCTGTCTCAAAAAAAAAAAAAAAAAATCTATAGCAAGTTTTCTGAATATCTTTATTGCTAGGAGTTAAAAAATAAGGCACACACACACAAAAAAAAAAATAAAATAAAAAGATAAGGCACATTAACATTTATGAAAATTAATTTGAACAAATGGCAATTCATGAGTCCGGCAGCACCAAACCAAAAGTGGTTTGGAGCTCCAACAGAAGAGTTTGAAGGGAAGGTTTTTATAGGTGAACTAAGAAAGCACAGTAAATAAATTGGCTGGTTGGTTGAAGTTTGAGCAGTGCTTTATTTGGATTATCCTGGTATCTGATTATATAACTAATGATCAGTTGACCATTTATTATTGGCCAAACTTCAGTTTCATTTAGTTAAAGTAGGAACCTGGGTGTTGGATCTATCTCAGCATAATTTCCATTAAGTTATTTTAACATGAGGTAATTATTGGTACCTTGAGATGGGTTTGGTTTTTAGAACTCAGACATTTTTTACCAAGGCTGGGGAATAAGATTAAGTGGAGTCGTATATCACATTTGGTCAAAAGCAAAGTGAGTTTGGGAAGAATTCCGAAGAGGAATTCTAGAAGGTTTTGCACATTGGCCATTTGATGTTAGATGATTATTTAGGCGTACAAATTCTAATACACTTGTTTAAAATCACCTCATTTATTTATAGTTACTCATCCTGGTTTCCTCCTTCCTCCTTCTGAAAGTATTAGAGAAAGAAGATAGCCCTTTCTTTGTGTCCCTTCTGAATTCTGCATTTTGAGTGGGCAGAAGAAATGCCGTGCAGTGGCAAACCCAGCACCCCAATCTCCACATGTTAGGTCAGGCAAAACAAAAAAGAAACAGACTGGTGTTTTACTGATTTGAGTAACTGCCAGTCCAGTTTGTGTGCATAGGCTCAGAAGAGCTCATTCAAAAGGAGTGGCCATTGCCTGGCTTAGACTCTAAAGGGTTTGGGGGAGTTGTTTTGTTTTGTTTTACTATTAATTATCAAAAGGTTACCATGTACTTTGAGAATAAAGACTAAAAGGGGAAGATACTTATTACTTCTAACTTGTGTCTCACCTGCCTATCTTCAAATTCCCAGCCTGGATTAATTTATAGGAATGGTTTTCATTGCTCTGGGAATAAAAGGTGTAGCCACTTTATGCTGTAACATGGATTCTCAGTCTAAAGACCCAAATGCTATAAAATCATTCAAAACTCAGGGCAAGTTTTATTAATTTCACAAATTCTTATGCTGTAGTAAGCTGAAATATGTTTAAAGGGAAACCATGCACTTCATTGATCACAGTTAAACGCGTTTGCGGGGGTAACTCCCTGGCGTCCAGCCCCTCTGCGCTTACACTCGCTCTCAGCACAGACCTCTGCCTGAGGGAGGGCGAGGCCCTCGGTCGGCACGGTCGGTCACGTAGAAGCCACGCTCCTCTATTGCCCGGTGGAGTGTGATGTACTTGGAAGCCAGCCTCGTCCTCGGGACCACGTGTTTCTCCGTGAACTCACTCTTGTCCAGGTGCTCTTTGCCTTCTGCGGCCAGAACGCAGTTGATGAAAGTGAGGGCGTAAGTGTAGCAGTTGTGCCGGTCTTCTTCGTACCTTACAGAACAAGGACGTGGAAAAGGGAAGGCTGCACTTTAAAAGCTGCCCAGGAACAGGCTGTGAAGCTGCTGAAGGACTTTTGTAATTGAAACTGGGCTCCCATGTGCGAGCTGGGCCCCTGCGCGTGCTGGCCCCTTAGTTACACAATTCTGCAGGGTGACTGGCATGGTGGGCTGTTCCTACTCGCTACTTAAGGACAGACAGGCACAGACTGCCCCAGGTGTTCAGGGTGGTCACTTAGTTGCATGTAAACTGCCAATTTGTAAGACTTAATTTCAATGAAATTCTAGATTTTAGAAGTGAAATTCTGTATTTATGATATCCTACAGTGTCTAACTTCAAGGGGAACCTGAGAACAGTTTAAATCCACACGTACCCCATATAGCTTCTAAAATGTTGAGGGAGTGAGGAATTGAGAAATTAATTTCAGAACTGCTAAAACTAAAAAAAAATATGGAGCTTTAAATATTTTTACATTTTGAACATTGTTTTTAAAAATTTTTTGTTTTAAGGAAATGTAATATCATGACTTTTGCTGTATATGTGTAAATATATTTAAATAACTAAAATAACTGAATAGAGTATAGCTTCTAGTCCTTTCTTAAAATGCTGTGATTTTGGTGTATAAATATATGCTGACCCACCTCTGCAGAAAACCTAAAGTAATTCAACCCCTGTTTTAAGTTCCATGACAGGCACTAATACCTCAGCATGGGCTCAGCATGAGACCAAATGCAGCTCAGGCCTTTGTGAGCTGAGGCAGCGCAGGGAGCACAGGGCTCAGCTTGCGTGGCACACAAGTGCCTGTGGAGGGTGGTCTTTACAGCCACGTACCTGTGGGGCAGCCAGGCCCCCGAGGTGGAGAAGTCTTCCAGGTACTTGTCCCACTGGTCCATCAGTCCATACATGTTGGGCTGCAATAGTGGGACACTTATGCTCTGCTCCCACCCTGTTTCATCTCGCTGGACACCATATACGTTGTAATTATACACAACTCCTGCAAACCAGAACCAAAGTCACACAGAGGCTTAAGGAAAAATGTCCCTCTGTGAAAAAAGGACATCAGAAAATGACAGCAGCCACCTTGGTAACTATAGTTAAATCCAGGTTGTACTTTCCTATTATTGTCAGAGAGCAATGAACAACGGGCAGGTGAGAGATTCTAGAATCTCCTTCCATCTATCTAATGAGATTTAGTTAGGGTCTAGCGTGGAGTCAGGGAGGGGTTTATGTAGCCTCAGCACATACACACACACCCCTTATCAGCAAACCATTTCCTTTGGGAAACCGGTTCCTGCTCTACCTGCTATTCAGGCTGTGAGGTGCCCCCAGGAAAGGGAGACTATAATAGGCACCAGGATAATCATCTCCAAATATTTTTATCAAAGTTCTCTATTTACAAATCAGTCTATGTTGCTTCCTTAATTCAGCAATAAATTTCCACTGATAAAAATTAGTGGTAAGTTTGATCGTGTGGGTAAATCTGAGTTCAAAAACCATTTGTAGGTTCCTGGTCACAGTGTTAGTTTCTCCTGCCTCCAGGGGCTAAGGGAAGGCTGCTGTCAGACTTCACCTGGCAGGCCTGTGCTCTGAGCCTCACCTGGCTCACCATCTCCAGGCCACAACTTTCTTCGAGTGACTCCACCTGACCCTTCTCCGGTAGACAAGAATGCTTTTGATTTCAGGGGCTGCAAACTCTGTGCCCTCAGAGCTAAATCTGGCCAAAGCAACTGTGTTTTGTTTCGTCTTCACATGCTATTTTTTTTAAGCCAACCACTGCAAGCCCTAGCCCATCCTAAGGTATTATATATAGCCCCTGAGTCTTCCTGAAGACTCTGGAATGTAAGGACCCAGTTGTTGGGGGCTGGACTGAATATAGCATTGGGGAACCAGGGCTGGTGCGGTGGCTCACACCTATCTTCCCAGCACTTCAAGAGGCTGAAGCGGGGAGATCAGTTGAGGCCAGGAGATCAAGACCAGCCTGGGCAACATAGTAAGACCCCGTCTCTACAAAAAATAATAAAAATTAGCTGGGCATGGTGATGGGCGCTTATAGTCCCAGCTACTTGGGGGACTGAGCAGGAGCATCATTTGAGCCCAGGAGTTCGAGGCTGCAGTGAGCTGTGATTATGCAGCTACACTCCAGCATGGGCAACAGAGTGAGACTGTCTCAAAAAAAAAAAAAAAAAGGATTAGGGAATCTGGGCCTGGGTCCAAATTCTGGTTCGGACATCAGGGATGTACAACTTGGTCAACTTGACCTCTCTGAAACCATCTGTTTTTTTCTTTCCTAAAAACCAGTGAAAACTCTACAGGTTTTAAAGGCCTTCACTGAGAAAACATTAAATAACTTTCAAATACTTTGTATTATTAGTAATATTTGGCATAAAGTCAAGTATTTCTCACTTTGGGGGTAGCAGTTCCCACTTCACAGTGCCATTGGAGACGCCAGTGAACGAACGAAGGAATTGCTAATTAAATGTTGCCATGAATATATCTTCTCTAGAAAGGCTGCTCTCCTCTAGCTGGGTGTTGTAGGGCATTTTCAAGCTAAAAGAAGGTGTAAGAAAATGCACTCACCATTCATGTTAGTTATTCCAACATGGAGATCGGACCTCCCATCATACTCCCTGAAAGAAACAAGGATTTGTTTGCGTGTGCTTGGCCAGAAGAGTGGGCCGGGTCAGAACTCGCATCAGTGCCAGTCGCCGGAAGGCCTATTTGGAAGCCACTTAAGTGAAGAGTACGTTTGGGATAGAAAATACCCCCTGCTCCCAAGCCCAATCTGGATTTTCCTGGAACCCCAGCACTGAAGTGTTCTGGAAGGCCACCCTGGGAGAGCACAGATTCAGCCTGACCTCTGGCTGGAGGTCAGCTGCTGAAGGCGCTCACCACTCCTTCTTCCTCTGGCTCCTGTGGCTGGGAGGATCCTGAGTGCACCAGTGACCTCCCACCTTTTCAAAACTAAAATAGCAGCCACCCTGCTGCTGCCCCACAGCCCTTGTTTTCTGAAATGATTCTGTACACAAGATTGTTTGTTAACTGTATAACTCCATGTAATTGAATCTTCATAGACAATCTGAGGCCATTATTTGCTAGTCCTAGGACATGGGGCAAGTCAATATCTCTAATCTCAGTTTCCTCATCTGCAAAATGGGAGTATCATAAACCTCCTAGCAAGCTGCTAGTAAGAACAAAATGCCTAGTGAGTGTCTGCCCCACGAAGGTGTCAAATAATTGAGAGATAATTTTCAAACGATTAGGCTCCTTTGTTAGACCACAGCTCTGGATGTTTGGTTCCTCCTTAAAGCAAGCAGTCCTAGACTTTAAAATTGCCAAGGACACAAATGGCTGCCCCACCTGCGGCAGGGTGATCCTGTGGCAGTCAACCTGTTGCAGCCACTTTGAGCTTTTTGAGACCCGGTGGGTTCAGAGGTTGAGAATGACGCTGGGATAAACAAGCAATCTCGGTGGCAGATACCTGCCCCGGGGCTGCGCCCTGAGCGCATGGCTACACTTTGTCCCCACCCAAATTCTAGACCTTTCCTCCCTCCTTCCCTCCTTTCCTCCGGTTATTTCTTAGTTGTGCAATAGATGTTTATTGGGTGTCCACTCAGGGCCTGTCATTTTAAGTGAAGGGCTAAGGGACACCATAGGAGATGAGATTCCTGCTCTCCGGAGTTTGCTCACTTCCAGAGAAGACTTTTTGATTTAGTTCAACAAGTTGTTAATAGACTAATTAAGTGCTGTGAAGGTAAAACAAACAACAAAACTATAGAATGTTACGTAAGCATGTGGGGGGCAAGGCGACAGCCACCCCTTTCTCACACAGCACCTTTGTACAGATTAGGAAAAGCTGCCCCTCTTCCTGCAGATGCAGCTCTGACAGGGTATTGGCTTGGTGAGTGGAGTGCAGCTGAGCTTCAGCAGCCACCACTGCCTTAGTCGGGCATCTTCGTGCAGTCTACAACCCGCACAACCATATATGGCAGCCCTGAGAAACTCTAACCTACTTATGTCAGAATGTGGGTGGTTCCTTTGGGTCTCTGCCAGTTCTCTTTTACCAAGTACATGAAGTTGTCTCAAGGTGAGTTGTGGGAATCAGTACTGAGGGTTTGGAATCTTGGATGAGAGGGAAGGAAATGGTTTGGAACTTGGCCCTAGAGGTTCTGGTAGGCAGGGGGCTATCTTGGGGTTTCCGCACATCCTGGCCTGAGCACCGGAAGGGACAGGCAGATGCTAAAGCACGTGACCTGTTCCAACACCACCACTTCCTTTCCGCCGGTGCCCAGTGAGACCAGGCCTGTCGGCATCACCACCACATTGAAGAATAAATACATGCTTATTAAGGGCCGACTGGAAGCCCAGCATGCGTCGTGTCAGCTCTTGAGAGCAGGGCTGTGGCTCGTTCATCGTGACAGCCCGAGCACTTCCCACACAGAGCAGCTCAGTAAGGCTTTGTGGAATGAACCAGTGTTGTGGGAAATGAATTCTGAATTTTGACCACTTTATTTCAAATAAAGTGGAATCCAGCCAGTTAGTGGCTCTGAGTCAGCATGAATAAGGGACTCTTAATAATTTGGGCTGCATGATGCTTATTAAAGGTGGCAGCAAAGCCTGGTTCTGCCAGGCTGTGGAGTTAGGGTCTGAAGTGAACCCGAAAATAGGGTGGGAAGGAGCATGTTGGTGAAACGTCATAACTGATGTGTAGGCCAGGTTTAGATGCCTCACGGCTCTGTGAGCCTCATTTTGCAGATAAGGAACTGGAGACTCAGAGAGGGTCCTAGAGCAAGTTAGCAGAAGACCCAGGATAGGAAGTGGGAGCTTTGTGGCACCAGAGCCTGCACTGTCCTCCCTGGACAGCTCAGGGTGCCGTCTATTCAGCACCCAGCATTTTGACCAGTACACTTCGGTTCATTTCATCTTCATAGGGACCGGGAGGAAAGATAAGATAGTAAGCAGGGAAGTGAATAGTCAACTCCAATTTTCTTGTCCCAAACCAGCACTCATGAGGGGATGGGAGAGTTAGGAGGGTAGATTTCAAGGAGCCTTAGACTGTGACAGCACATAGGCACTGAACACGCTTCCCAAAGCATGCACCTTCATTCAGTGGCATCCGTGCTCGTGTGAAGACTGCCTTACGCAGGGTGTCGCAATCCCATCTGTAAACTTCACAAAGGACCATAAGGCGTAATCCTTTCTTTTGAGTTCTGAATTCACTCTTAAAGCCAGTTGATGTCTACAGTGGAAATAGACCAGCTCTAGTCTTCAATTTAACTCACTTAAGACGGTGTGTAAGTGTCAGTTCTTCGGGCTCTATATGTAGTACCTGTTTGCCACAGAAGCTACACATTAACTGGCAGTAAAGGCATCACTAGGACAAGATTAGCTGCTGGGCCATCTTCCCAGTTAGCCTCTTAGCACATGTTTTTGTCTCCTAAAATTGTGTGAGCAGGTTTGCTCTGCATGTACTCTGCGTATGCTCTTGCACTCAGCATTGCGAGAACATATGCACACTCCCATCTATGTTTATGAAGCCACTAGGCCTACAGCTCAGGATTTAAGGCCAAAGCACTGGAAAGATTGTCCACCAGACCTTACACTGTATAGTACATAGTAGGAAAAGAAAGTCTTAGTGATTAAAACACAGAAGGAAAGGTTTGCACAATTCAATGTAACACTTAAGAAAAACACTGTACCTAAGAAACGTCCCCTGAGTTGGTCTGAGGAGGAAGGAACATTTCTCTCGATGCCCATTGGTAAATGGATTAGCGATGCTAACAGGGGCTTCTTCTAGCTTCCTCGAGCCCATGTCCTTCTGGCAGAGGGGGCAGCACTGGGGCACGCCGAAGCTGTAGATGGATTTCTTACAGTGGTCAAATTTAATTAAAGGCTTTCCGACCTCTGCACAGTGCATAGCTTTCACCTCCTGGGCTGCCGGGAGAAGTTTCTTCCTATTCCGCATTATATGGCTGGCAAATGCAGGCTGCCCCAGGTAACCTGACCAACGATGATGTCATCCTGACTGGCAGCCCCAGAAGCCAAACCAGGTAGGATTAACCAGTAACCAGGCCGCCCCATGAACTGGTTTCTTAAAGAGCTAGTTGTCATTTGTGCTCGCTTATTGCAACTGACGACAGCCAGCTCCTAGTCATCCTCTAAAGCCCTACTTCTCTGTGAAACCTTTCTCAGCTTCCTCCAGTCTTCTCTTTTGCTGATAGCATTGGATTCACATTTCTACCAGAACTCTGTTATTAGTCATTTAGTTTTGTTTTTCCTGTTAGTCTTTGAGCTTCATAGGATTGGAGTCTCACCTTTATTTTTGTGTTCCTAGGATAAGATAGATTGTTTTGTTGTTGCATAAATAAATCCTTACTTTAAGGCTATTTTCTTTTGACATTTTATACTGTAGAAGTAATCTTGCTCATAAAAAATTAACAGCACCATTAGAAATGAGGATAGTGGTTACCTTAGGTGGAGGATTCTGACTGGGAGAGGGCAGAGGTGGTTTCTGGGGCTGTTCTGATTCATTATCTGGGTGTTGATTATATTCAGATTGTGAAAAATCATCAAGCTGTGCATTTTACTATGTGCACTATATTATTTTTCAATTTTAAAATAATTTTAAGCAACTGAACAAAAATATTTGAAAAAAAAAGCAGCACCCTCTCCCATAATGTTTTCCCACCCACCATCTTCTACTCTCTGAAGAAAACTAATGGTACACGAGGTGAATATTTCCACGTGCTTTGTTAAAACACCAACATTGTTATACTGTATACTGTTTTGAAATCTATATTTCCCTTTCACCTTGGGAACTTTTTCTCCATATCACTAATATAGGTTCAGCTCATCCTGAACCCACTTTTGGTTGAACTACACTAAACCCAGGCCCTATGGATACCTGGTTTTATGTTTTGTTTTGTTTGTTTGTTTTTGAGACAGAGTCTCGCTCTGTTGCCTTGACAAGAATCTCATGGAGTCAGCCTAGCTCACAGCAGCCTCAAACTCCTGGACTCAAGCAATCCTCCTGCCTCAGCCTTCCAAGTAGCTGGGACTACAGGCATGTGCCACCATGCCTGGCTAAATTTTTCTACTTTTAGTTGTCCAGCTAATTTCTTTCTATTTTTAGTAGAGATGGAGTCTCACTCTTGCTGAGGCTGATCTTGAACTTTTACCCTCAAGCGATCCTCCTGCCTCAGCCTCCCAGAGCGCTAGCCAAGATAAGCAGTTTTAAAGGGAAGACCCATAGAGAAGATATCATGGCAGGCAAAGGCACTTCAGGAAGTTTATTTCATAACTTGCACTTAAATAAATTACAGTATGCCAAAATGCAGAAAAGTGCATCTTCAGTATTATAAAATGAAAATGATCATCAGACTCACAGAACTAGAACAGACCTTGGAAATCATTTTCAACCAACCTTCTCCTATTACAGTGAATATAGACAGGTTATAGCTAGACACCTTGCTCAGGTGACAAGGACCTGAGATTGTCCATTATTAATATAAACCACACTGCAATTGTTTGTTAGACTGCTTGAGTGACCCAAGCTACATTCAACTGAGAATACATTCATGTTCATGACACCAACATCAAGAGGTGTTGTTAATCTCAGGAAAGGGCTTGAGTTACCATGCCTTAATAAACATTTTTAATACATCAGCAGTTTTTTCCCACATAGGCATCTTCAATCCTTTCTTACCTTATCTCTATTTTTAAAAATATTGTTATAAAATATAGATATAGAACACTACACAAAACAAATGTTTAATTTAATTATTTTCATGTCAACCTCTTATGACTACCACACAGGGCAAAAACTAGAATTTTCCAGCGACCTCTGAAGCCCCTCCAGTGTCCATCCCAGCTCGAGACCCTCTTCATCCCTCCAAAAGTGACCCCCTAATCTCACATTTGTAGCAATCATTGCTTGTGTTTCTTTTTGGGTTCATCAGCCAAGTACATGTCTGTAGCTATTATATTTCAGTCTTGCCCACTTAAATTTTTGGATATGTTTTTGAAACCTCCCGACTCCCTTTCCTTCCCTTTCCTTTCCCTACAATACATCTGTGAAGCACCTGAGTCATCTCCCTGAGTCTGGCATTGCCAACTGTGCACTCTGGATGGGTCTGCTTCAACACACTGCTGTCTGCCTTTCATCCTGGGAAAGAGCCTTTGGTTTGATCCCCTTGACAAGACTGCAGGTAGCAGAGCTTCTCTTATCTGAAAGCACATCATGGTTGGTCTTCACTCTGTTTTGACGTTAGTTACCATTCTAAATGTCTAGAGATCTGTTCGTACATTGAAAGTGGCTCAAGGGGATAGTCTAGCTGCATCGTTTTATTTTCATGCATGATCTAAAATGATTTTATAAGGAGACACTTCCCCTCAGCTATTACATAGTTACCCAGTGGCTCAGTCATACAGGAGAGATTGGACATGTGCCTGGTTCTTTACCCACATTTCAAGATCATCAGAGCATCTCTGTCGCACTCAGAAGGTGCCCAGTTGGTTTCATATCCTTTTCCTTAAGTATCACTGTGAACTCATAGATGTAAACATATTAGATGCATTCCAACCTAATGCAATTTTTATTCTTATTGCAGCTCAAATTGCCCTATCATTGGCCTCTTTTTTCTTTCTTTCTTTTTTTTTTTTTGTTTGAGATAATGTCTTGCTCTGATGCCCAGGCTAGAGTGCTGTGGCGTCAGCCTAGCTCACAGCAACCTCAAACTCCTGGACTTAAGCCATCCTCCTGCCTCAGCCTCCCAAGTAGCTGGGACTACAGGTGTGTGCCACCATGCCTGACTAATTTTTTCTTTTAGTTTCCTAGCTAATTTCTTTCTATTTTTAGTAGAGATGGGGTCTTGCTCTTGCTGAAGTTAGTCTAGAACTCCTGAGCTCAAGCAATGCTCCTGCCTCAGGCTCCCAAAGTGCTAGGATTACAGGCATAAGCTGCCACGCCCAGCCTGTCGGCCTCTTCAATTGGCTCCTGAGTCCTTTTCATATGACTCTTAGGGGTCTCTGATGATTTCCTTCCTACGTATTATGTTAAAATATTTTGGGTTCATTGCAGACTGTTCCTGCCCTGGACCTAGAATCAACCATTTCTCCAAGCCCTGCTTTCTTTAAATGGGAAATGGCATTTCAAGACTTCAGTCTGCCCGCTGGGGGTGCTCTTTGCTACTGGGTTGGTTATGGTCTCTGTCTTTTCAGTAGACAGAGCAGGATAAAAAAAAAAGGTACACACACACCTGCACACACATCAAATACTTCACGAGTTGATACTATTTCCAATTCAAGTTCAGGACTACAGGGTTTTTACTTAACCTCTTCTATATTACATGTCTATCTCTCTCTTTCCACACTAAAAATCTTAGTTCTCAAGGATACAGGCAGTTAGGGAATTAGAATGTCTCATAACTATTCATTTGCTTTGTCCCACATTTACAACAGTCTCAGGGTAACAATGTTAATACCAGCAACTCCAATTATGATTACTGAACAGAGTTTAAACATTTTTTGCCCACCTTCCTCATTTATTTAAATGGTTGTCCTATATCTTCATTCCCAGAACATCTGCCATTATAAACAATACCCTCTACCTTAACCCTCACTAAGGCCTGGTTCTGTATGCAGACTTACGTTAATGCCCACTACCAGCTCTTTCATCACTGACTTGTCTGAACTTCACTCTCTAAAAGATTCCTTGATAAGGGGTCATAAGAAGAATATCTCCTGAATTCTTGCATGTTGATGAACAGTTTGTCTCTGTCCTTTATACTTGAAGGTCAGTTTTGCTGGACTTAAAATCTTTGGCTCACATTTTCTTAAATATGTCATTCAATTTCCTTCTGCCATAAAGCACTGCTGTCAGAAAGTCTGATGATAAACAAATTTTCTCACTTTTATAAGTCACGTGTTCTTTTTTGCCAGTGTACCTATGGAATTTTTTCTTTTTTTTAAAGATCAATAATTTTATTATAAAATGCAATTTGGGTTTACTCAGGTTTATGTTGTCATCTTTCGATATGTACTTTCACATCTTTTTTATTTCAGGAAATTTTTATATAGTTTTGAATATTTATTCTGTTTTCTTATTTTGGTTTTCTTCAGGAAGTTCTATCATCTGTATACTGCATTTTTGCCTATCTTCGATATTACTTACTTTTTTAAAAATTGAGATTAAATTTATATACAAAGAAATTCACCCATTGAAAGTGTACAATTCAATGGTTTTTAGTATATTCACAAGGTTGTGCAACCATCGCTAGTAAGTTTAGAATATTTTCATCATCTCCAAAAAGAAATCCCATATCTATTAGCAGTCATTTCCATTCTCCCCTCTCCCAGCCCCTGGCAACCACTAATCTTTCTTTCTCTATGGATTTATCTATTCTAGACTTTTCATATAAATGGAAACATACAATATCTTTTGTATCTGGCTTCTTTCACTTCACATAATTTTTTTTTTTTTTTTGAGACAGAGTCTTGCTCTTTTGCCTGGGCTAGAGTGCCCTGGCATCAGCCTAGCTCACAGCAACCTCAACACCTGGGCTCAAGCGATCCTTCTGCCTTAGCTTCCCGAGTAGCTGGGACTACAGGCATGTGCCGCCATACCTGGCTAATTTTTTTTTCTATATAGTTTTAGTTTTCCGGCTAATTTCTTTCTATTTTTAGTAGAGACAGGGTCTCACTCTTTCTCACGCTGGTCTCGAACTCCTAACCTCAGGTGATCTTCCCACCTTAGCCTACCAGAGTGCTAGGATTATAGGCATGAGCCACCGTGTCCGGTTCGTATTTCTTATTTAAGCCATCCTAGTGGTTGTGAAGTAGTATTTCATTGTGGTTTTGATTTGCATTTTCCTAATGACTAATGATGTTGAACTAATGATGATTCATGTGATTATTGGCCATTTGTATATCTTCTTTGAAGCAATGTCTATCCAAATGCTTTGCCCATTTTTAAATTGGGTTATCTTTTTATTGTTGAGTTGTAAGAGTTCTGTGTATGTATGTTGGATATATATTCTTACCATTGTTTTTTTACTTTTTGGCAATGTCCTTTGAAGCACAAAATATTTAAATTTTTATGAAGTCAAATTTATCTATTTTTTTCTTTTGTTGTTTGTGCTTTGATATCCTAAGAATTCATTGCTTGATCCAAGATCATGAAGATGTATACCTATATTTTCTTCTAAGAGTTTTATAGTGTTAGGTCTTACATTTAGGTTCCTGATCCATTTTGAGTTAATTTTTGAATAATGTGTGAGGTAGGGATCCAACTTTATTCTTTGGCAAGTGGATATTCAATTGTTCCAGAACCATTTGGTGAAAATACTCTTATTTCTCTATTTTTACGGTCTTGGTATCCATTTTCTTTTTCTTTTTTTTTTTTTTTTTTGAGACAGAGTCTCGCTTTGTTGCCCAGGCTAGAGTGAGTGCCGTGGCGTCAGCCTAGCTCACAGCAACCTCAAACTCCTGAGCTCGAGCAATCCTGCTGCCTCAGCCTCCCGAGTAGCTGGGACTACAGGCATGCGCCACCATGCCCGGCTAATTTTTTTTTATATATATATATTAGTTGGCCAATTAATTTCTTTCTATTTTTATAGTAGAGACGGGGTCTCGCTCAGGCTGGTTTTGAACTCCTGACCTTGAGCAATCCGCCCGCCTCGGCCTCCCAGAGTGCTAGGATTACAGGCGTGAGCCACCGCGCCCGGCCCTCCATTTTCTTTTTCTTTTCTTACGAGCTAATTGGCACCTTTTTCAAATCTCAGCTGACCATAGATGTGAGGGTTTATTTCTGGACTGTCAATTCTATCTCATCGATTCTATTCCATTTCAGTGACCCAGTCATTCCCCTTCAAGACATAATGGGCAGTCCACTATGGGGGTGAGGGGTTAGCTACTAGGGTGGTAGCCACCATATGCACTGTGGTGTCATTTGCAGAAAAGCCTAGGACAGTCATCTTGGAAGCAGTTATAAATGAAGACCTTGGCCAGGTGCAGTGGCTTACTCCTGTAATCCTAGCACTCTGGGAGGCCAAGGCAGGAGGATTGCTTGAGCTCAGGAGTTTAACCACTTCGGTATGAGCGTCAACTATAGTCGACAGCCACAGATGAACGCACACAGCGACTTTAGCCAACAGCCGTGATATGACTTTTCTAATTTTTCATTTATCAAAATAAAATTGTGAACATTTAAAAATAACGTAATGAAAACATATACATATATGTTACCTATTCTGATTTACATTACAAGTAAAGCTGCCTGTAAAGTCAAACAAGTTTCAGTGCTTTCAAGCTTTCCTCATCACACAAGAGCAAATCGGATCCGTCGTCAGTGCACAGCACAGACTACCGTGCGGGCTGTGTGTGCCAGCTGTGGGTGAGGTGTCGCAGCCAGTGAGCGCCACACCTAAGTGGTTAAGGTTGCAGCAAGCTATGGTGACACCACTGTACTCTACCCAGGGTGACAGACTGAGACTCTGTCTCAAAAAAATTTTTTTAAATAATAAAAACAGATGGAAAATAAACAGCAAAATGGTAGATTTAAATCCAACTATATTACATTTAATGTAAATGGACTAATTACATTTAATGTAAATGGACAATTTTAAAAAGAAAGATTATCATACTGTATTTTAAAGTGAAACTATATACTATCTACAAGAGATACAATTTAGATATAAAACACTAAGTAGATTAAAAATAAAAGGATGGGAAAAGATAGACCATGAAAACATTATATGAAAGAAAGCTGGTATGATTAATATCAGGAAAAAGTACACTTTAAAACAAGACGCTTTTCTAGAGCTAAAGAGGAAAATTTCTTTTTAAAAAACTAGCACTCTTAAAAACATCTTTTATATTGTGCATCTTTAGATAGTGTATTACACGCACCACAATGCGAACACATTTTTTCATTGAAATATCACTGTCCTGATTCACATGTGCAACTAGTACTCTCTGAAACGCTTTTTTCTTTTCTTTTTTTTTTAGACAGAGTCTCACTCTGTTGCCCAGGCTAGAGTGCCATGGTGTCAGCCTGGCTCACAGCAACCTCAAACTCCTGGGCTCAAGGGATCCTTCTGCCTCAGCCTCCTGAGTAGCTGGGACTACAGGCATGCGCCACCGTGCCCGGCTGATTTTTTTCTATTTTTGGTAGAGACGAGGTCTCACTCTTGCTCAGGCTGGTCTCGAACTTCTGAGCTCTAATAATCTGCCTGCCTCGGCCTCCCAGAGTGCTAGGATTACAGGCATGAGCCACCGCGCCTGGCCAAGAAACACGTTTTATACATGCATTTTACATGGTATATTACATGAACCACAATGTAGTAAACCCATTTATTCACTGATAAAACACTGTCCCAATTCACATACACAAATAGCACAGGGAGGAACTTTTTTTTTTTTTTTTGAGACAGAGTCACCCTTTGTTGCCTAGGCTAGAGTGAGTGGCATGGCGTCGGCCTAGCTCACAGCAACCTCAAACTCCTGGGCTCAAGCCATCCTCCTGCCTCGGCCTCCCAAGTAGCTGGGACTACAGGCATGGGCCACCATGGCCAGCTAATTTTTTCTATATATTAGTTGGCCAATTAATTTCTTTCTATTTATAGCAGAGATGGGGGTCTAGCTCTTGCTCAGGCTGGTTTCGAACTCCTGACCTTGAGCAATCCTCCTGCCTCAGCCTCCCAGAGTGCTAGGATTACAGGCGTGAGCCACCGCGCCTGGCCGAAAGAGGAACATTTTTAAATGATAAAGTTTTGACAGAACAGAAGGTAGAGCAATTCTAAATTTGTTTGAACCTAAAAACTTAGCTTCAAAATATATAAAGCAAATGTTGATCAAACTTAAAGGAGAGTAGATAATTCCACATTGGGATCACATTAGAAATAAGAAAAAAATAACTAGAAAAACCCTCAGTTTGGAAATTAATCAGGACACTTTTATTAAATAAATAACTTATGGGTCAAAGAACAAAATATAATTAGAAAATATTTTAAACTGAATGGTAAGGAAAAGATGATATAAGAACTTTTAGAATATTGATAAATGTGCTTTCAGAGAAAAGTATAGCTTTAAATATTCAGAAAAGAAAAAGCTTTGAAAATCAATGACATAAGCTTCCATCTCAAGAAGCCAGACAACAAGAGCAATTTGAACTCAAAGAACATAGAAAAAAGGAATAATAAAGATAAAAGCAGAAATCATTGAAACAGAAAATGGATGGATGTACAATAGAGCAAATGAACAAAGCCAAAAGCTTGTTCAGTGAAAAGATTAATACAATTGATAAACTTTTAGTGACTGGTTAGAAAAAGAATAAAATACCAATGAGTAATATCAAGAAATGAAAATGAGACATTACAGATCCTACAGTCATAAAAAAGAAGGCATTATGATCAACTTTATGATATTAATCAATTTAGGGTTGGGTGCAGTGACTTATTCCTGTATTCCAAGCACTTTGGGAAGTCAATGCAGGACAATCACTTGAGGCCAGAAGTTTGAGATCAGGGCAAACATAGAGTTGCCTGGGCAACATAGTGAGACCCCATCTCTAAAAAAACATTTTTTTAATTGCCTAGGTATGGTGGCGCATGCTTGTAGTCCTAGCTATTCTGGAGGGTGAGGCAGGAGAATAGCTTGAGCCCAGGAGCTCAAGGTTACAATAAGCTATGATGGTGCCACTGCACTCCATCCTGGGCAACAGAATGAGACCCTATCTCTAAATAATAATAAAAATAAATAAATTTATCAATTTAGATGAAATGGACTAATTACTTGAAATAAAAAAGAGCTTTCTGGCTGGGCGAAGTGGCTCACGCCTATAATCCTAGCACTCTGGGAGGCCAAGGCAGGAGGACAGCTTAAGGTCAGCAGTTCGAAACCAGCCTGAGCAAGAGCAAGACTCCTTCTCTACTGAAAATAGAAAGAAATTAATTGGCCAACTAAAAATATATAGAAAAAATTAGCCAGGCATGGTGGCGCATGCCTGTAGTCCCAGCTACTCGGCAGGCTTAGGCAGTAGGATTGCTTGAGCCCAAGAGTTTGAGGTTGCTGTGAGCTAGGCTGATGCCACAGCACTCTAGTCTGGGCAACAGAGTGAGACTCTGTCTCAAAAAAAAAAAAAAAAAAAAAAAAGAGCTTCCCAAACCTGACACAAAAAGATAAAATATGAATAGTCCTATACATAAGAAAGCAATTAAATCTTTAAATAAAAATCTTCCTATAAAGTAAACTACAGGCTGAGATGGCTTCCATGGTAAATTCTTCCTAACATTTAAGGGAAAAATTAATATCTATATTATACAGACTTTTCCAGAGAATAGAAAGGAAGAAAGTTGTCCACACTCATTTTATGAGGTCCAGCATATCTCACATACCCAAACCTGCCATGGACATTACAAGAAAGGAAGACTACAGATTAGTATCTCTTATGAACAGGATGCAAAAAACCTAAATACAATTTTAACAAACAGAATCAGGTGATTTATAGAAAAAAATTATATATCATGGCCATTAGGGGCTATCTGAGGAATTAGGTAGGTTTAACATTAAAAATCAGCCGAGCGCGGTGGCTCACGCCTGTAATCCTAGCACTCTGGGAGGCCGAGGCGGGCCGATTGCTCAAGGTCAGGAGTTCAAAACCAGCCTGAGCAAGAGCAAGGACCCGTCTCTACTATAAATAGAAAGAAATTAATTGGCCAACTAATATATACAGAAAAAATTAGCCGGGCATGGTGGCGCATGCCTGTAGTGCTAGCTACTTGGGAGGCTGAGGCAGCAGGATTGTTTAAGCCCAGGAGTGTGAGGTTGCTGTGAGCTAGGCTGATGCCACGGCACTCACTCTAGCCTGGACAACAAAAGTGAGACTCTGTCTCAAAAAAAAAAAAAAAAAAAAATCAAACAATATAATTCAACACATTAATAGAATAAAGGGGAAAGACAATATTGTTTTCTCAATAGATGTAAAAAAAAGCATTTGATAAAAATCAAGATGTGCTCATGATAAAAATGATAAGAAAACTAGAAAGAACAAAACTTTGATGATAAATAGCTTTAAAAAATCTAGAGCTAACATTTTAATTAATGGCAAAATATTAACTATTTTCTCTGAATTCAGAAAAAAAACAAGACATACACTACTACCACTTTTACCACTTTTCTTTAACATTATACTGAAGGTTCTAGACAGTACAATGAGGCAAGACAAAGAAACAAAATATATAATGATTGAAAATGAAGTAAAGCTTTAATTTGCTGATGTCATGATTGTGTGTAGAAAGTTAAAAACAATCTACAAAGAAACCATTAGAATTAAAAATTTATCATGGGGCTAGATCTCAGGTCAACATACAAAGATCATGTATTTTTGTACACAAGCAATAATTAGGAAATTTAGAAAATATTTAAAATAGCATCAAAAACCCTATCTATGGACAGACAGCCACACAAAGAAAAAAAAGTTTTGCAAGACTCTTGGCCAACCTTTGTGCAAAGAGTCTCCTTATCTTTGCACCCAAATGTCCATTTAAATGTCCAGCTGGGAGCTACCTGTCCTCTCTCATTTTCTCAGTTTTTTCACCCGCCTCCCTCTGACATATTTTTTTGTCCTGTATGTTTGGTAGTAGAGTTGCTTTTCTGAAGGGGTTGAGATCAGGAGTTGGTAGTCAGCAAGCAGACGTAAAAGTTTAATGTGCACTTGCTGTGGGCTGGAAGACACCCTTCATTCTTTGCCAGCAAATGATCATGAGGAAACCAGGGTATCGATGTCCAAGTGTGGGGCAGGACATGGTAATTCAGCAACACTGAATTCAGAAAACAGTGAATTGGGTACAGCTTGTGTGAAGCAATACAGAATATGTTCTCATTGGTCCAGTGTTAATAGCATGGACACCCTAAAGGCCACCCGTACAAGGTTGGTGAAATAAATTATGGCATAGCCATACAATGGAATATTATAACTATACAGTTTCTACAAAAGGAGGAAGAGGCTCTATGTACTGATATGGAAAACTCTTCACTGTTTATATACACTGTGCAGAACAGTGTGTATGTTATCTTTTCTATAAAAAGGGAGAAAAATATTTTTGTTTACTTGTATATGTGTGTGTATATATATATATATGTAAAAAACCTGGAAAGATATGTACAAAATTTATAACAGTGGTTAGGTTTTGGGTTTTTCATTTGTTTCTGTTTTTGATGAGGTGGGAACTAAATTGATAGAGGACTGAGACTTTTCACCTCATACTTTTTTTCATATTTGAACATAATAGTATTCATATAGTGAATGTATTACATAAAGAATGAAATAAAGTGGATTTTTATAATAAGCAGTATGTAATTTTGTGAACATGAATTGCATGGATCAAATGTTATAAATTATAGTGCAATATTGTTTTAAAAACCCATCTAGATACCTAGTAATAAATCTAATAAAAGTTATTAAAGACCTATATACTGGAAACTACAAAATTTCCAAAATACTCCTAAATTCCTGAGAAAAATTGCAAAAGTTCTAAGTAATGGAAATATATACCATGTTCATTCATTAGAAGACTCAGTATTTTTAGAGCAAAGTAGAATAACAGCATACAGCTATACACAACAACATGGAAAGATCTGACAGATACAATGTTAGGCAAAAGACGGCAGACAAAAGGGTACATACTGAATTATTTCATTTATATGAAGACCAAGAACCAGCAAGACAATAGTGATGGGGTGAAAATAAGCAGCTACCTTTGGGAGGCATTGACTGAGAGTGCCTTAAGGGAGCCTTCTGGGTGTTGATATTCTTTATCTTAATCTGGGTGGTTGTTTCATAAGTGCATGCATATGTAAAAATTCATAGAGGCATATATGTGTCTTGTGTATTTATGTTGTGCATATCTCAATTTCTTTTTTTTTTTTTTTTGAGACAGAGTCTCACTTTGTTGCCCAGGCTAGAGTGAGTGCCGTGGCGTCAGCCTAGCTCACAGCAACCTCAGACTCCTGGGCTCAAGCAATCCTGCTGCCTCAGCCTCCCGAGTAGCTGGGACCACAGGCATACGCCACCATGCCCGGCTAATTTTTTCTATATATTTTAGTTGGCCAATTAATTTCTTTCTATTTATAGTAGAGATGGGGTCTCGCTCTTGCTCAGGCTGGTCTCGAACTCCTGAGCTCCAACGATCCGCCCACCTCGGCCTCCCAGAGAGCTAGGATTACAGGCTTGAGCCACCGCGCCCGGCCTCAATTTCTTTAAAGTAAAAAAATTTAAAAAGCAACGGAAATCATTGAAAGGAGGTGAATGACACGAATCGATATGTTTTAAAAATAGAATTCGTGTGAGGATAGACTAGAAGAGGTTAGAACTGGAAGCGGGAAGGCCAGTTAAAAGGCTATTGCATAGGCCGGGCGCGGTGGCTCACGCCTGTAATCCTAGCACTCTGGGAGGCCGAGGTGGGCGGATCGTTGGAGCTCAGGAGTTCGAGACCAGCCTGAGCAAGAGCGAGACCCCATCTCTACTATAAATAGAAACAAATTAATTGGCCAACTAATATATATAGAAAAAATTAGCCGGGCATGGTGGCGCATGCCTGTAGTCCCAGCTACTCGGGAGGCTGAGGCAGCAGGATTGCTTGAGCCCAGGAGTTTGAGGTTGCTGTGAGCTAGGCTGACGCCACGGCACTCACTCTAGCCTGGGCAATAAAGTGAGACTCTGTCTC
>VSMD01009193.1:0-32779 GCA_008750895.1 Mirza zaza | reverse complement strand
GACCAGCCTGAGCAAGAGCGAGACCCCATCTCTACTATAAATAGAAAGAAATTAATTGGCCAACTAAAATATATATAGAAAAAATTAGCCGGGCATGGTGGCACATGCCTGTAGTCCCAGCTACTTGGGAGGCTGAGGCAGGAGGATTGCTTGAGCCCAGGAGTTTGAGGTTGCTGTGAGCTAGGCTGACACCACGGCACTCACTCTAGCCTGGGCAATAAAGTGAAACTCTGTCTCAAAAAAAAAAAAAAAAATTCTTAATTTATGTAAGTTATTTACAAAAACACACTGATTTATAGTGTTCCAGAAATTCTCCCTGAGCTTTGAGTTATTAAAACTTGCCACAGTATCATTTTATATCCTATAGAAATATTACCACATGTGCACAAAGGTAAAGGCAAAGAGGTGTTTGCAGCACCATTGTTAATAATAGAGAAAAACTGGCAGCAACCTCACTATGTACCAGTTATGGTAAATACACAATTTGAATACTGTGCAGCCATTATGTAGAAGGTAGATAATCTGTGTACATCAATATTAAAAGGTGTGGTAAACAGGCAGGGTGCGGTGGCTCACACCTGTAATCCTAGTACTCTGGGAGGCTGAGGTGGGTGGATTCCTTGAGGTCAGGAATTCGAAACCAGCCTGAGCAAGAGCAAGACCCCGTCCGTCTCTACTATAAATAGAAAGAAATTAATTGACCAACTAATATAGAAAAAAGTAGCCGGGCATGGTGGTGCATGCCTGTAGTCCCAGGTACTTGGGAGGCTGAGGCAGTAGGATTGCTTGAGCCTAGGAGTTTGAGGTTGCTGTGAGCTAGGCTGTCGCCGAGGCACTCACTCTAGGCTGGGCAACAAAGTGAGACTCTGTCTCAAAAAAAAAAAAAAAAGGTGTGGTAAACAGTGAAAAAAACTAAGTTACAAAATAGTGTGTCCCATTTGGGTTGGTTAATAAAGCAGAAAAGTGTGAGCTCATAGGAAAATATCTGGTAGGTTAAGAACCAGAGTGTTTACAGTTTTTCTCTGTATGCTGAAGGAAAGAATAAGATGAAAAATTTTTAACCGTAAGTATTAATGGTCTGGCTGACTATTGACCTACCTAATACTGTGCTTTTTTTCTTCCTTTCCCACAGCATTATAGCCTTCAGAAAGGCCAACAAAGTGGGTATTTTCATCAAAGTTACCCCACAACATGAGGAGGGTGAAGTGACCGTGTGCTTCAAGATGAAGCATGATTTTAAAAACCTGGCAGCCCCCATCCGCCCCATTGAAGAAAGTGACCAGGGCACAGAAGTCATCTGGCTCACCCAGCATGTGGAACTCAGCCTGGGCCCACTTCTACCTTAAAAGGTTCCACTGGCAGGCAGATCCCAAAGGACAGTGTTACCATAAACCTGCGTTAAAATGTGGAAGCCACTGCTTCAGTAGGCCTTGTTGATAACAATGTACCCACGCACTACTGGCTCCTATTCCTAGGAAAGTGGGAGGATAGGCCAGGCATTAGGAACACAGCGTAACTGCTGTTCCTCTTGCTCTCACTTCTGCTGACACCAGTAAGTCTGTGTCTCCCTCACTGCACGTCAAATATCAATAGTATAGTTCCATCCCAGTAAAGGGGAGGGCCATTCCTTGGAGTGGCATTAGATTTACCACCTGAGAAACTCTGACTATACTATCTCTCAATCTGATCTCACAAAGGATCACAGTCTTGCAAATGAAACTTAAAAAATGAAAACCCAAAGGCAGACCTGCTATTCATGATCCAGCATTGGTCTCTGTGTACCAATTGCTCTCCGCATTCTATTAAGTATAATCTTACAATCTGAGACATACCTTCACTTGCCTTCATGGCTCCCATTTTGCCATAGACTGCCATTTGTCATAAAAGTATAGTTGTCACATTGTTTTTAGTTTTGTGATTGGAAAAACCTGTGAAATTCTCAAGGCACTCTCATTTGCCCTCTTCTAAGTGAATACAGGCCATTTATTAGTTAGTTGCTCTTAAATTCTTTCCCAGTAGAATATGGAACTTTTTCTTTTAAGAAGGATTTGAGAAGCAAGCAATTACATGTCATGTCAAGGAGATAGCAAATCCCATTTACTTAAATATTGCCACAATATCCAGGGATTGTGCTACCATGGAGGCAATCTTTATAAGTCTTACTTTCTGCTCCTTCTCCTCTCCTCTGCCTTTTTAACTCTGTAAGTTGTTCTGAGTATTTGGGACCTGGAAAGAGCCAGAGAGAACCCAAGTGGACTCATTCACTTCCGGAATGCAGAAACATTTTAAAATGCTAGATTCTTAGCATGATCTGAACTAACATTCTTTCCATTGATTTGAAGGGGAAATCAACTGTTACAATCTCTTGAATCCAAAACTGGATATTAAAAGAACTTTCCCCCTTACCGAGTTTAAGACTTCTGTCATATAGTGAGTCAAATAAGACCATTTTGATTGTAAACCATAAAATAGCTCAGCAAGTAGCTCAAATGCTGGGCTAAGAACAGACATGCTGTTTTCATACAGTATCCAGGAGTTGGGTTGCTAACCATAATTTCTGTCATGTTTTCTAAAATGAGACTTGACAAAGTAGACCATTAGCTGCCCCATGTTTTCTGTAAAAGTATTGTTAGTGGCCAAGAGACTTTTGAGGAAAAGAGAAATTTCCTGTTTACCCTGGTTTTGTTTTTAAGTTTTTACTTAAAAATAAAATATAATCTAGAATACAGACAGGACATAATCCTTGTCAGCTCCCTTGAAAGATGAAAATATTTAGGAAGCTTTTGAAAGACACTATATTGTAAAGGTCAAGCCAATTTTATGAAACAATATGCCCACAGAGTAATATATATGCTGTAGTGAAAGAAGAAAACACTCATCTGTAAACATTGTGGTAATTAATAAGGTTTAGTCTCTTAGTAGTTGGTGCAGGGGCTGATTATAAATTTGCATACAATAGAAAGAGTTGAAGTTTTTGTGGCCCCCCCCCCACCAAAGTGTCTAATTTGTATTACACTACCTGCTAGAGCCTACTGTGAAATCCCTGCTCTATATTTGCCAGTGGAGGCAATGAGCATCAAAATAGAGAATAGCTTCATGTGTTTACACGTATGTGTAGCACGTAGACTGCACACAGTTGTGTGTCGCATTTATGGCATGTAGCTGGTATTTGTTCCCAAAAGTAATAATGTTGAAGTAATGGGTCTCATTACTCCCATGTGTCACAGAAACACAACACTTTTGATCATAGAAATTTTTTTTTCTTCAGAAGCTAAATTAACTTGCAAAGTAACAGAGCTATTGGTTTAATGTTTCCTCGTGATAGATTTTAGTGCAAGCTGGTATTCTGTGTGTTCATAGAAATGGTTCAACACCTGCAGCTGGTGAGCTAGGTACTGTATTTGTTGCCTTTTTTATATTAGATCAGGTGCAGGAATTTTAATGCTAGTCAGTGTGCACCACCACAGGAGAGTTAGATGCTGTTAGCACTTGAAACTACAATTTTGGAAACTTAAGGCTATGTTAATTTGGATTTGTGATTTGATTCACGCACTAAAGTTTTCTTTTTGTTTAAAGTGCTTACAGGCATAATGAGCTAAATGTCATGCATATTTGTGAAGAAATATCCTTTTTGGTCCATTTGGGGAATGAGAGGCACTCCTTGACCTTTATGAATGACAGGTTACTGTTTTTGCCTTATTGCTTAACTTAATTAGTGAAATAAAGCAGAGAAAACTTGGATGTGTCTTTTCTTTGGTTTCATGAAAATGAGTTGTAAGTAGTCTGGCTTAGCCAGAAGACAGGGGTGGAGTTAAGAGAATTGGTGGGGCCGGCACGGTGGCTCACTCCTGTAATCCTAGCACTCTGGGAGGCCAAGGCGGACAGATTGCTTGAGGTCAGGAGTTCGAAACCAGCCTGAGCAAGAGCAAGACCCCGTCTCAATGAAAAATAGAAAGAAATTAATTGGCCAACTAATATATATAGAAAAAATTAGCCGGGCATGGTGGCGCATGCCTGTGGTCCCAGCTACTCAGGAGGCTGAGGCAGAAGGATTGCTTGAGCCCAGGAGTTTGAGGTTTCTGTGAGCTAGGCTGACGCCATGGCACTCACTCTAGCCTGGGCAACAAAGTGAGACTCTTGTCTCAAAAAAAAAGAGAGAATTGGTGTAAGACAGGGGTCCTCAAACTTTTTAAACGGGGCCAGTTCACTGTCCCTCAGACCGTTGGAGGGCCAGACTATAGTTTTAAAAAAATTATGAACAAATTCCTATGCATACTGCACATATCTCATTTTGAAGTAAAAAAACAAATGGGCAAAAACAACCGCATGTGGCTCGCAGGCCGTAGTTTGAGGACACCTGGTGTAAGAGATCAGTGGGGCAAGCCCTCTTCCATTTCTTTAAGTGAAGTAAGCTAAAACTCCATCATCAGGTTAGTTCACTGTAACATTATATAAGTAATATTCCTTTGAGCTCCTTACATACATGTCCTCAGAACCATTATATGTTATAGACCTTTACCAGCTTTATCCTGGGTCATTGCTTCTAAAGATGTCCTTTGAAATATACAAAATGGTATGACCTCCACAAATGGCCACTCATCTCCTTCATCTGTACCCTCATAACTCTTCCTTTCCTCCTGTTACTGTAGATTAATTATTCATACTCCTATCTAAAGCCAGCCCCACCTCTTTTTTTTTTTCTTATTTATTTAGAAACAAGGTCTCCAATGTCACCCAGGCTGGAGTACAGTGGTACGATCATAGCTCACTGTAGCCTCAAACTCTTAGTTAGGCTCAAGTGATCCTCCTGTTTCAGCCTCCCAAGTAGCTGGGACTACAGAGGTGCACCAGCATGCTCAGCTAATTTTTTTAAATGGGGTCTGGCTATGTTGCCCAAGCTGGTCTTGAACTCCTGACCTTGAGCAATCCTCCTGCCTCAGCCTGCTGAGAGCAGCCCCACCTCTTAACACTCAATCTCATCCTCTTACCTATTTAGAGATAACACATAAACAATTTTCCCTTTCTTCTTTCCAGCAGCCATGTTATCATTTCTCTCATCTTAGAAATTCACCTCACAGCCATCCTCAGGTGCCACCCCATTTTTCTACTTTTACAGCAAAACTCCTAACTCTATATTCCAATTCCTCCTTCCATTCTCACCTGAACCCATTCCAGTTAGGTTGTCACCCCTACCACTTGGTCAAAACTGCTCTTGTCAAGGTCACCAACAATCTCCACACTGTTAAATACAACAGTCAATTCTCAGTCCTTAGCTATGTCATCTTTCAATAGCATCTGACAATTGATCCCTCCCTTCTTGAAAATCCTTTACTTGGTTCCAGGACACCAACACTCCTGGATTTTTCATCTACCTTACTGGAAACTTGTCTTCCTTATTCTCTACTAGTTCTTTCCCATCTTCTCACGCTTGCAGTATATCACATCTCATTTCTTACACTTATTTTCTCTCTGCACTTTTTAAATGATCTTATGCAGTTTTCAGAAGCAAAGAATGCTGAGAGGCAAAGAATGCCTCAATGCCTCTCAATGCCTCTCAGCATTCTTTGCCTCTAAGAGGCAAAGATCCATTCGTAAGGCCCAAGCACACAGGGCCTGCTAAAGACTGAAGCTGAATTGAATAAACAACAAAGAACCCCTTTACCCCTCCCCCAGTACCCAGCCTAGCAAGCTGCTAGTAACAGGCATCAGTTGCTGAGGCATGGGCAGGGACATAGAAGGAGACCATTACTGTCCAGGTGTGCAAGACAGCTGTAAGCTAGGGATGAAGCATGACCATAACACATGTTCTTCAGCCCCAAACTAAAGTAAAAAATAATGCTAGAGGCTGTGAAATCTTTGATATATTGAAGATGACTATAGCAACAACAAACCCAAGCCCAGCTCAACTCCTGACTAGATTGACCGAACACCACACAAATGGCCTGACAAACAAGGCTTGCCCATTCCCAAGCATTAATGCTATGTTATATAATCAATGACCGGCATTCAATAGAAAATTTGAGACAAAAGTAAAAAAAAACAAAATCCAACCCTATCGTTACATAAGCAAGGACTGGCATTCATAAAAAACAGAAACACACAAATTCTCACTGACAAAGCAATCTACAGGACCATATACAAAAATGAACCAGATGTTCAACTAGTGGACAGAGACTAACATAGTGTTAAGGCCAAAATGAAGGCCTCAGAAGCAAGAGTTTTTCTCTAACCTCCTGCCTTCCAGTCTGGCCCCTCATTCTCCCTCAAGGCAAGTCATAAAAACTAGACTCCTGGCCCAGCACGGTGGCTCACGCCTGTAATCCTAGCACTCTGGGAGGCCAAAGCGGGTGGATTACTTGAGGTCAGGAGTTCGAAACCAGCCTGAGCAAGAGCGAGACCCTGTCTCTACTATAAATAGAAAGAAATTAATCGGCCAACTAATATATATAGAAAAAATTAGCCAGGCACAGTGGCGCATGCCTATAGTCCCAGCTACTTGGGAGGCTGAGGCAGGAGGATTGCTTGAGCCCAGGAGTTTGAGGTTTCTGTGAGCTAGGCTGACGCCACAGCACTCTAGCCTGGGCAACAAAGCGAGACTCTGTCTCAAAAAAAAAAGAAAAAAACACTAGACTCCCTTTCCCCCAAGGAGAGAGTCAGAAACCAGAGCCCCTTTACCCCAAAGCCAACCATAAACCTTTTAAAAAAAACTTTCCCTTGCCTTTATATTTTAAAACTGGCTGCAAAGAAATTACCTGATCTACTTTGATTATAGGCCAAAAGACTCCCATTCTAGAGAGAGCCTTGCTTCATACCCAGAAGGCAGGAATGCTGTAGAGAGAGGCCAAGGTCATATCCTTTTTGTCCATACTTTGTTGAACCAAAGCATAAAAATAGACAGTTTCCCCTATATCTTTGGGTCTTCATTCTGAAGGCTCCCATGTCACATAAAACCATGCTCAAATAAATCTGTATGCCTTTTCTCCTACTTAATCTGCCTTTTGTCAATTGATTTTCAGCAAACCTTCAGAGGGAAAAGGGGAAGTTTTTCCTTGGTCCCTATGATGTTAAATAATTGAAAATATGGATAATATATGTGAACAGATTTCAGCAGAGAGGTAGACAAACTGAAATGGAAACGCAGAGACAGCTGTGTGTGGGGGATACATGCCTGTAATCCCAGCTACATAGGGAGCTGAGGTGGATCTGTTGAGCCCAGAAGTCTGAGGTTGCTGTGAGCTATGATGACACCACTGCATTCTAGCCCAGGCAACATAGCAAGACTGTCTCAAAAAAAAAAAAAAATCAGAAATGAGTATCTTCAATGGGTTCATCAGTAGACTTGCCATAGATGAGGAACCAATCAGCAAACTTGGGAGAAAGGTCAACAGAAATTGCCCAGAGAGAAACCTAAAGAGAAAAAAGAGTGAAACTGTAACAGAGTGTTAGGAGCTGTGGGACAATACCAAAGTCTAACATGTGAAATTGGAATCACACATGGAGAAGAAACTAGGCAAAAGAATATCTGAAAGATGATGCTTGAGAATTTTCAAAATATGATAAAAGGCAACAAAATCACGGATCCAAGAAGTTTTGATAAACCCAAGACCTCTGTTAGGAAAATATACACTTCCCATATGATCAAAAAATTCCACTCTGAGGTATTTCACACAAGCAAAATGAGAAAACTATGTCCATACAGCAACCTGTATGTGAATGTTTATAATGGCTTTATTTATAGTCACTAAAATCCGGAAACAACCCAAATGTCTATCAACTGGCAAATGGACCATAAAAAGAGAGAGAGAGAGAAAAAAAAAAAAAAACCCTCTGGTACATCCATAAAATGGAATTCTACTCAGCAATAAATTGAAACAAATTACTGATACAATATGGATGAATCTCAAATACAATATGCTTGAATTTCAAATACAATATGCTAAGTGAAAGAAATCAGACCCAAAAGGCTATATGAGATTCTCTTTTTAATACATTCTGGAGAAGGCAACTCTGGGGACAGAACACAAATCAGTGGTTGCCATGGGCTGAGTATGGGGATAAGTTGATTGACTACAGAAAACTTTCAGGGTGGTGCATGGTGGCTCACACCTGTAATCCTAGCACTCTGGGAGGCCAAGGCAGGAGGATTGCTCAAGGTCAGGAGTTCAAAACCAGCCTGAGCAAGACGGAGACCCTGTCTCTACTAAAAATAGAAAGAAATTAATTGGCCAACTAAAAATATATAGAAAAAATTAGCCAGGCATGGTGGCACATGCCTGTAGTCCCAGCTACTTGGGAGGTAGAGGGATTGATTGAGCCCAGGAGTTTGAGGTTGCTGTGAGCTAGGCTGACGCTATGGCACTCTAGCCCGGGGAATAGAGTGAGACTTTCGTCTCAAAAAAAAAAAAAAAACTTTTGGGGATCATGAACTATATTTGATATGGTGTATGTATGTGAAAATTCAAAACCGTACAACTAAAAATGGGGAAAATTTTATCGTAGGTAAATTATACTTTAAATAAATCTGATTTTTAAAAATGAGGTGATTTAAATAAATTTACTTGTTAGTTTGATGATAGGTTAAGTCAAATATGAAAGTGGTACCAGAATGGCTTGAAAATTGTAGAATATTAACAGAGTGGTTATGAGTTGTTTCAAAAATCAGGTAACAATCCATAAAACCCTTTCATTTTTGAAGTTGGAAAAACAGTACTAACGTCTTTCAGTCACCACTAACTCCACGACCAGGAGCAGGTTAATCCCTCTCTAACCCTCAATTTCCTACTAAAAATAAAAAATAAAATACTAAAAGTTTGAAAGAGGAGGACGGTGGCCATGGAAGTCGGAATTGGCCAAGGAATGTGTAACAACTCGCCTGCCAAATCAACTAAAAATAAAAATATATATTAAAATAAGCCTCAATTTCCGTTCCTGTAGACGAGGGCTCATTATCCTGCCCATCGGGTAACGTTCCAGATAAAATACAGGTCACCCAGACAAATGTGAATTTCATATAAACGACTAAACCTATTTTATTTAGTGTAAGTACCAAACACAGTTACACTTTAAAAATAATTCGTTATCTTGGATTCAACTTTAACTAGATGTTGTTTTTGTTTTGTTTTGCTAAATCTGGCAACCCCACAGAGGTTACTGTGAGAATTAAATGAGACACTGCTCCGCAAGACATTCGCCCGGCGTTTGGCATAAGCGCTCAGCGACAGACAACGCTGTTTTAATCCCAGCCCTTCATTCATTATTTGTTCCTTTATTCTTCCGCCTAATTCTTAAACAAATCAACCGTACTTGTGGCCCTTTGTTCCAAACGGGCATAACCTCAAAAGAAGCACCAAGGTGTAGTGTACCAGGACCGCAACTGTTAAACAAGAAGCAAATTTCCAAAAGCAGGCGACGTCATGACGCAAGGCCCCGCCCCGGAAAAGGCGCTAGACGCCTAAATAAGACGTCAACAGCCCCGGCGCCGGCCTCGGGGCTTGACGGGATTGTGGCGGTCTTCTCTCCCAACTCGGAAGCTGCCGCTGCCTCCCGACGCTCCCAAGATGGCGACCTCTCTGGGTTCCAACACCTACAACAGGCAGAACTGGGAGGATGCGGTGAGTGTGCCTGCCGGAGGAGGCGGCGAAGGCGGGCGCCATGCGGGCGGGCAGGACCCGGGCTGCCGCGCGGCTGAAGGAATTCGGGGAGGCGCCCGCGCCGAGGCCTAGCTGGGCCGGAGCAGGAGGCCGGAGGGCGATCTCCTGCGGGCTTGGAGGGAGGGGGCTGAGACAGGGTGCTGGGAGCAGCCCCCTTTCCATCCTTGTCCCCTTCAACCTATTGAGCTAGTTTTCTTTTCTCCCGCTGCCTGCCGGAAGTGCAGACAGCGCCCCCTCCCGCGACCGGGCCGTGCTGGACTTGAGGTTCCTGCCCTGCCTTGTTCCCCACCCCCGCTCCCCGCCCCTCCCCCCACCACCGCCCCCCACTTGTGTGGCTGAGGTGGCGGGGTCTTGGGAGCATGGTGCTCACATTTCTCACTTTCACTAGGACTTCCCCATTCTGTGCCAGACGTGTCTTGGAGAAAACCCGTATATTAGAATGGTGAGTGATCCCGTGTGAAACGGGTGTTATTGTTCATGTTCTGTCAATGTTGTGGTACTTGGACACTGTGAAGTGTTTCTCTTACACAAGCAGAAGAAATGATGCTCTTTTTCTAACCCCGAGCGCTGGACGATTTGCAAAGGACTGTCATGCTTATTCTCTCACTTAGGAATTCAGCAGCAATTGTGTAATGTAGAAGTCATAATGGAAGCTAATATTTGTTGAGCGTTTACCTAGAAAGTAGGTCTGTTGACCAGAGGCTGAGAGAGTTTATGTCTTTTCATACAGTAAGTAAGGAGTGGAGCTGGGATTTAAATTCAGATGTTCTGACTCCAGGGATCTCAGCAAGGTAGGAGGAGAACCAGGACTAGAAAGTAGGTTTCCTGGCTCCAAGTCAAATGTTTTCTGGCCAATGTACCATGTCTCTTCAGTGTTAGATACTCTCATCCTTATAAATAAGTATAAAGTTGGCAGCAGTTAATAATAATTGGGTTAGGGCTCTATTATTGTGATCAGTCTCAGAGGTATCAATATGTTAGTATATTCAAGATGTTTGAATAGCTTGTGGGAGCAAAACATTTGCTATATACAAGGCATCAAGGCATATAAGGCAAGTCTGTAGTGGTTGGTTACCTGCTGACTAAACTTTGTAAAGTGGGCTGGCCATGGCAGTATCCCTCCTGATTTAAGAACTGTGTGAACCATTAGGAATTTTAGTTCTTGGGAGCCAACTTGAGAGCCAGAAATAAACCTAAGAGTTGTGGCTGTGGAAAGACACTTTCTTGGTGTTAGATCCATAGACTCATGAGATATTATAACTCACAGTATGTTGTTAGAGTATATTATATCCCCACCCCTCCCCCCCCAAAAAAAGGTTGGGTTTTTTGTTTTTTTCTCTTTAGGATGCTAGGGAGCTCCAGATACATTTCTTGGATTGTATTTAGGGAAAGAGTAAGCATCTGGTTTTTCCTTTCTGTAACTCTAGTTCTTTTTTATTTTTTCCTATTTTAGACCAAAGAAAAATATGGGAAGGAATGCAAAGTAAGTATGTGTGTTAAAGAGTAATGATTTCATTTATCTTTCTTTTCTCTACCAAATTAGCCTTCAGCTTGCTAAGTTTTGAGGTCCTCTGATAAAAATCAGTGCTATACAACTTTCATATATCATTGATGCATTCGTTGGCTGTTAACTATTTAGTGTGGGAAGTACGAAAGTGAACTCTCTAATGTAGGGATTCTTATGGTGTCCACGGAAGGGCATTGAACAAATTTGTATATCAAGTGTTGTGTGACTGGTGCACATGAGCATTTTAGCTAAGGAGGAAGGTCATAGCTATCATAAGATTCTCAGAGAGGCTGGGCTTGGTAGCTCATGCCTGTCATCCTAGCACTCTGGGAGGCCAAGGTGGGAGGATTGCTTGAGCTCAGAAGTTTGAGACTAGCCTGAGCAAGAGTGAGACCTTGTCTCTGCTAAGAATAGAAAAATTAGTCGGAAAAAAAAGAAAAATTAGTCGGGCATCATAGTTCGTGCCTATAGTCCCAGCTACTCAGGAGGCTGAGGCAGGAGAATTGCTTGAGCCCAAGAGTTTGAGGTTATAGTGAGCTATGATGATGCTACTGCACTCTACCCAGCGCTACAGAGAGAGACTCTGTTTCAGGAAAAAAAAGATTCTCAGAGGATTATATGACATTCCTCACTCCCCCCAAAAAAGATCAAGGTTCAGATTAGTAATGGTGTTTATCTTTAGGGTGAGGGGAGCTTTTGAATACTTCATTTCTGTACTATGTGAATTTTTAAACTACTGGGAAAGGGTGCTAAAAATAGGATTGAAACATCAGGTAGTGTTTAGACTAGATGATTGCCAAAGTCTCTTCTAAGCCCTAGGTTCAGGGATCCTTTCTTGAATCCCCCATTGTTTCTAGATCTCCTAGATTGATTGTCCAGATCAGGACATTAACAATCAGTGGCTTTTGCTTTGTGTTCCAGATCTGTGCCAGGCCATTCACGGTGTTTCGCTGGTGTCCGGGAGTCCGCATGCGGTTCAAGAAGACCGAAGTATGCCAAACCTGCAGTAAATTGAAGAATGTCTGTCAGACCTGCCTCTTAGACCTAGAGTATGGTATGCTCGTCCTGTCCAATAGATCTGGAAGTGTGCAGGTGCCTTAAACAACAAACCAGTCTTTTTATCTCCTACTTCTCACCCTATCTCTTACTCTGATTCCACTTTGGAATGTCTGCTGTGGTCTGCTTTTCTCAGGAAGAGAACCATAATTAGACCACTCTAGAGTCCTTCTGAATAATAATAGCAACTTACTGGAAAGTTGGGAATTAATCACAACTGGCCTAAACCTCCATCTCTAGCCAAGGCGAGGTAAAAGGCATCGATTCTATAATAGGTGGTTTATTTCCCTTGGGCTTCTTTTTTGATCCAAAGTTTTTTCCCACAATCCCAACCAAAAGCTCATAGGCCAGTTATGCTTTAGGCTTTTGTCTCAACTACATTGTTAGGACTAATGTATTGTGTTATGACTGTTTCAGAGTAACTGCTTTTGGGAGTGATTTTTTTTTTTTTTTTTAACTGTAGGTGACTTTTTTGTCCTTTGAGAAAAACAATTTACCAACAACAGTTTCTACCGTAATATAAAATAAAAAAGTAAAATGTATGAGTTTATGTATGTTAAGTTCATCAAAGTTACTCTGCTAGTCAGAGTCCTTGCCATATATATATATATATGATGTTATTTATATGTTTGTTAAGGAGGTGTTCTGGTCCTGGAATACGATGACCCTTACTATGACTATAGTCCGGATCTGTAGGGCCAGCCTAAAAATCAGTAAAATAAGTAGATTAAAAATAAACTACTTGGCTGGGCACAGTGGCTCACGCCTGTAATCCTAGCACTCTGGGAGGCCAACGTGGGCGAATTGCTCGAGGTCAGAAGTTTAAAACTAGCCTGAGCAAGAGCGAGACCCCGTCTCTACTAAAAATAGAAATAAATTAATTGGCTAACTAATACATATAGAAAAAATTAGCCGGGCATGGTGTTGCATGCCTGTAGTCCAACTACTCAGGAGGCTGAGGCAATAGGATTGCTTGAGCCCAGGAGTCTGAGGTTGCTGTGAGCTAGGCTGATGCCACGGCACTCACTCTAGCCTGGGCAACAAAGTGAGACTCTGTCTCAAAAAAAAAATAAAAATAAACTACTTTTTTACATTTATTAATTAAATTGTGTTATAATAAAAACTAGATACTTTATTAATTTATAGATTAAAATCTGGCTATCACCAAAGTTTGTTCATCTAAAAAATTTTCTGAAGTATTCATCTCATAAAATTTCATGGCAGCTCAGGAATTGGGATAATTTCTCAGCATCTGTATAGCCTGGTTAGCCTGATGGTGCTAAAGAGTTTGAATAAAAATATAATAAAGTCTCTGGTACCAAGTAGGAAAGCGGAGACGGGAAGGATGATGTGTTCTGTGTGCATCAGTATGGATATGTTTTTAAATATATCTGAGGGGTTTTTTTCCTCCTTTCCTTTGTACTAGGCCTGCCCATCCAGGTTCGTGATGCAGGATTATCTTTTAAAGATGACATGCCAAAGTCCGACGTCAACAAAGAGTACTATACACAGAACATGGAGAGAGAAGTATGCTGCCACTTTTTTGATAAAAACCCTAATGAATTAACACAGTGTATATTATTTACCTTTTGAATTGGTCATCCTCATGTAGATTTCTAACTCTGATGGTACGAGGCCAGTTGGCATGCTGGGAAAAGCCACATCTACTAGTGACATGCTGCTCAAACTGGCCCGGACCACACCCTACTACAAAAGGAATCGGCCCCACATTTGCTCCTTCTGGGTGAAAGGAGAGTGCAAGAGAGGAGAGGAGTGTCCATACAGGTAAGAGCTGAGCTTCATTTTCAGCATTTGCTTTTCAGATGATTAGTCTTCTAAGAAATGGGAGGTGCTAATTTATACTATTTCTCCTTTAAAATCTAAAGCTCATACAACTAGTGTGGTATATCTCATACTTTAGAACCATTAAATTTAGAAGACCTTGATTAAATCAGTTTTTATTTATAGCAGAGCCTTGGGAAACTGAATTGCTATGCCATATAGTATAATGCTGACCTAAAAGTTTCTGAGAAGTCAGTCCTCACTGTCATGGTATATAAATGGCTTGACTCTCAATGTATAGTTAAAGTCAGAATAAGACCAGACTTCTAAAGAGTTTGTGAGTGAGTGAGTTCAGAATAAGACCAGACTTCTAAAGAGTTTGTGAGTTTCAGTTAAGACTGCCAAGCATCTGAATTTAGGAGTTCTTGATTTGGTATTGGTTAACCCTATTCCACCCCCCCAAAAATAATATATGCCCTTTTTCTGGGGCTGGGTCCATAGCTTTAATCAGATCCTCAGTGGAACGCAAGACCTTAAATATGTTAAGAACCACTGACCTAAGGGTAACTATGTGTCCTCTTGTTTTGGGGTTGATCATGCCAAAAGTGTTTCTTTATAAGGAAAGTTAGACAGCCTAGATGGTCTAATGGCTTTTAGAAGGCTGGGAAGTCCTAGTGTGATACAGTAAATCCCTTGGTATTAGCTCTGTTTTTAATTATATTTTGGTATGGCTGTGGTTTCTTGTTCAAAAGGCATTTCAGGGTATGTATTTGGGACTTTTCTTAATATGTAGCTACTTTCGGAAGATATCAGCATTTTTTCTGTTTCACCTTTATGCATTGCTTCTTCTTGAATCATAGACATGAGAAGCCTACAGATCCAGATGACCCCCTTGCTGATCAGAATATTAAAGACAGATACTATGGAATCAATGACCCTGTTGCTGATAAGCTTCTAAAGCGGGCTTCCACCATGCCTCGTCTGGACCCGCCAGAGGATAAAACTATCACCACACTATATGTTGGAGGTCTGGGTGATACCATTACGGAGACAGATTTAAGGTTTGTGGGTGTGATTTTTAAGAGTTCTTTATGCTTTTTTAACTGCCCTGGAATAATTTATTTGCAAAAACATAGGCAAGCATGATAATTCTGTACAAAGTACATTTTTCTTTAGCCACTCTATAGTTGGTATCATGCTGACCAGAATTTTTATAAAATTGTCCTTTGTGATGCCCCAGTAATAGTGTTCATCAAGAATGATCATCCATCCTTGCATATGGTAACAATTACATGGGATTCTATTTGACCTAATCACCAATTAGAATTTTTTTAAAGTATGGCACAGGTCCAAGTATGATTTATTATGTAGGGGAGGGGAGAGCTTTGTGATTATAAAACTCTAATGGTTGAAATTGTTGGCTTTTTAAAGAGACTGGTATTTGATAAATTTGTATTATTTTTGGCTTGTATTATGCTTGGCTAGATGAGACATCTGGGCAGATAGTAATGGAAATTACCTCTTCCAAAGAGATAAAGTGGAGAAGAAACTCCTGTAAGTTTATAACCTGCCCTTGGTAGCCTGTCTCCATTAAACCCTATCTAAGTGAGCTAGACAATCCCTAGGGGCCGGCAGACTTTTTCTATAAAAGGCTAGATAGTGAATATTTTAGGCATGTTGGCCACATACAGTCTCTGTCACATTTTCTTCTTCTTCTCCTTTTTTTTAACAGCCTTTAAAACATTTAAAAAATATTCTTGGCTCATGGTCCTTGAGAGCTGTAGTTTGCCAGCCCTTATCTAGGGTTTAGGGCTTAGTGTCCTTTAGAAACCTATTGGAGCCCCCTTTCCTCTATGGGAAAAACCCTGAGATGATTGAGAATCTTTATTTGCTCATTACTTTTCTTTCCTTCTCTCAAAATCAGCACCCACCATAGGACAAGATATGGGGGGGAAATGCCTATAGGTAGTTAGGCCGATAACCATAGGGCCCACCTGCCTGTGGTGAGTCAGTGAAAGAGTTAATCCATTTTCAATCTCCTGGGCATGTCTATATTGCTGATTCCCATCTTACTCTGCCTGTATCTCTTCAGAAATCATTTCTACCAGTTTGGAGAGATCCGGACAATCACTGTTGTGCAGAGACAGCAGTGTGCTTTCATCCAGTTTGCCACAAGGCAGGCTGCAGAAGTGGCTGCTGAGAAGTCCTTTAATAAGTTGATTGTCAATGGCCGGAGACTCAACGTCAAATGGGGAAGGTGAGAATTAGACTATTTTAAAATAACTCTATTGAGATATTTAAGAAACTTATTGGAGACAAGTTAGCTCTTGGTAAACAGGCTTAAATCAATAGGATCTTTAAAAATCATTCTCTGTTTGATACTTGATCCTGTGGATGTTGGAAAAATTCTACGTTGAAAATGTATTTAAGGGCCAGGTGTAGTGGCTCACGCTTGTAATCCCAGCACTCTGGGAGGCTGAGGTGGGAGGATCGCTTGAGGTCAGGAGTTCGAGACCAGCCTAAGCAAGAGTGAGAGACCTTGTAAGCTCTACTAAAAATAGAAAATTAGCCAGATGTGGTGGCACGTACCTGTAGTCCCAGCTACTCTGAAGGCTGAGGCAGGAGGGTTGCTGGAGCCCAGGAGTTTGAGGTTGCTGTAAGCTAGGCTGACGCCATAGCACTCTAACTTGGCAACAGAACAGGACTGTATCTCAAAAAAAAAAGAAAATGTATTCAGGGGGTTGATATAATAATCTGCTTCTTTGAAGGTTCATATTTTTGTGACCAGCTATTATAGGGCAAGTATTAATATAATGCCAAGATATGAAAGGTAGATTTGAGGGTTTATAAATGAATTAGACCTAGAGTCTTCCCTTAGAGGCGTACTGCCTAGTGAAGAAGATAAAATATAGAATAGATATTTTAAGCTTGAAAGTGATGATTGCATAAGAGATACAGGTAAAATGGCCAGTTCAAAGGGCGAACATGTTTCTTGCTTGGAACCAGGGAGGAGATGGCTAACAGCAGTATCTCCCTTTGTGGAGAGCTCCCTGTGTGCCAAGCACTGTGCTAAACATGGATGTGTTGCCTCTCCTAGTCCTTATAACAGTTCTAGCAAGTTTTAAACCCAGGTCTTTCTGTGTCAAAGTCTTCGCTCTTATCTACGTGTACTGTGGCACTTATGGGACAAGAGTATGCTGAAGAGGAGGTGGGAGTGAAGGAGCTCCCTTTGGGGATCTTGAGAAGCAGAGGTGTGAGATGAGGTGGGACAGAGTGCTGACAGCCTGTGTGCACATGTGTCTCCCAGATCCCAAGCTGCTAGAGGAAAAGAGAAAGAGAAGGACGGAACCACAGACTCTGGAATCAAGCTAGAGCCCGTTCCAGGATTGCCAGGAGGTGAGTGCAGACTTCCTGCTGACTTCAGAAGCTCAGTCTGCCTTGATGTTCCCTTTTTAGCAGACGACTTGAGATCTGGCTCCTGCAGCTGCTCCATTCCCCTAGCAGGACCTCCAAGGATTTGAAGGTGGTAGAAATGATGTTGCACAGTTGTATTCCCTTCTAAGCGTTGGTTGTATTCTCTCCTCCAGCTCTTCCTCCTCCTCCTGCAGCAGAAGAAGAAGCCTCTGCCAACTACTTCAACTTACCCCCAAGTGGTCCTCCAGCTGTGGTGAACATTGCCCTGCCTCCACCCCCTGGTATTGCACCACCCCCACCCCCAGGTAACTTCCATCTTCCTTCTTAGCCCAGAGGAGTGCTTGTGAAAGGCCTGTCTCACACCTCACAGTCATGTCTATCACATCTGAATCCTCCGAGTTGGCCCTGTAGAAGTCTACAAGTAAAGCTGATCTGTAGGGATTCTGATATTTCATTTTGTTCCTGGCCTGCTAAGTAGAGGAAAGTGCCAGTTTTCTGGAGGTCTGAGTATAATGTGTAATCAGAGTGGGAGTTACTGGATTACAGTGATTTAGCACTAATTCGCTTCCTATTCTAAACTAAATCCTTACCAGTGTCCTAGAGCAGTGGTCCCCAACTTTTTTGGTACCAGGTACTATTTTCATGGAAGGCAGTTTTTCCACATACGGGGGGGGAGGGTTGGAATGATTCGAGCACATTACATTTATTGTGCAGTCAAACCTCTCTGCTAATGATAATCTGTTTGCAGCCACTCCACTGGTCTGAGGCCCAGGAGATGGGGACTGCAGCCCTAGAGCACTGTTGCTCAGAGTGTGGACTGTGAATAGGTGTCATTTCACAAAGTATTTATCACCTGTCTGCCACAAGATATGAAGCTTGTGTCTGAATGTAAATCAATGAATTACTTCCTTCATTAAGAAAGTCTTGTTACAAAAAAACTGTCAGACAAACTAAGCAATGTGCTTGGTCATGTAATTGAGTTACCTTTTGGCTCAAGCTCTTTAACTTGTCAGTGGCCAGTAATAAACAGGTTGCAGGCTGGCACTTTGTATATTACTGCTCTAGAGAGTATCAGGGACAGTGTGAACAGTAAGGAAATCACAGGTAGCCAGTTCTGAGATCTGAAGAGTTTCTGAAGAGTCTGGCACCAGTCAAGCACTGGGGTTAATGATGACAGAGTCTTGCCATCAGCCTGATTTCTTCCTTACCTCCCAAATCCTGACTGCATCCTGTGTGGTAGGATTTGGCATGTTTAATACATAGCAGAGGCTCCGGTGACATCCTAGCAGATACCTTGAGTCCTGTGGAGTTTTTTGGACTTAGGGGAAACGTCTCTAAAACCAAGGAAATAACACAGGTGGATATTACTGACCAAGTCTTGTGAACTGACATTTGCTTAAGCCCCATGTCAGCCTTGATTTGCATGTAGATGGTTTTGACCTTAGAGGTTCAGAGGTTTGGAACATTGTCAAGGGAACTACAAGCCTAGCAAATTTGTTCTCTCCCTTCTGCAGGTTTTGGACCACACATGTTCCACCCAATGGGACCGCCCCCTCCTTTCATGAGGGCTCCAGGACCAATCCACTACCCTTCTCAGGACCCTCAGAGGATGGGAGCTCACGCCGGAAAACACAGCAGCCCCTAGCACATCATCACCACTCTGGGGCTCTGTGGAAGAAAGGGCACTTAAAAATCCCAGTGCATCTTGGAATAAATATAGTTTTCCTCCCCTGTAGTTTCCATGGTAGCTGAATGTGTTCAGATGTGAGCAGAGACCGACAGCCATGCTTTCCTACACATATTCAAAGGATCGACGGACCTCAAATAAGCTGCCATTAACACATCTGATTACTACTAAAACATGACTAATAAAACCTAATGCCTGTTCCCCTTACCTGTATGGGGGACAGGCAGATGAGTGAATTGAATGTCCACTGGAGTTGCCATCCCAATTATATGTTCATTTTGTACCTTTTTTGGGGAGGGAAAAATTGACCTGCAGTAAAAAACATTTTGACCATTTTTATGTCCATTGGGTATTTTCGTTTTTATCATCTAAAAAAAGAAAGATTACTAGTACTAATCATTGTAGTGACCTAAGTGTGATTTAACTCTTAAAGTCACACCCTCAGAAAGACAAGTAGAAACCAGCACCAGCACAGCCCAGATCTTTTCTTTCCTCTCCTTTTCCTCATTTATTAAAAGGAATCTGACCGATGGGTTTACTTCTGCATGCCAGCAAAACAAAAGACAAAAATAAAAATTACTTTTTATTCCTGTCAATCAGCTGGAAACACAAATTTCATGGAGCTGTGTATCATTGAAGAAACCTGGTGTCTGGGATGAAATTATTTTAAAGAACTTCCTGTAAAACACTTTAACAAACTGAGATGAAAAGTATTGGAGTGCGTTTGAATGGAAGACTTGTGACCTATGGCTGCAACTCTGATCTTCAGCATTCACCTTCATGTGTCTTCAGCGTCTCATTGTAATTCCCTGCTTCTGTTTGGGGTGTCTTAGAATGTTTGCATATAACTGCATTGTAGATGGCAAAGGAAATTTGATGTTGTGTTTTTTTGTTTTTAAATAATTAAAACGGGTCAATTTTCCAAATGTCGTGGGCTTATTTCTAGATTTCTGTTTTCTTAATCCTTTGGTAGCTGAACTTTGAGGTCAGTGGAAGTTAGAAATGAGTTATATACTAATGGGAATTTAAAAAATCTTGCTTCAGACTGTTACAATTTTTACCTCCGTATCCATCCATTCCTTGATGGTGAAAAAGGCCCAGGACTGCCTTAGTACATATTTCAAAGGTTGGTTGTGAGGTTGAAATAAGATAATGCGCAGAAAGCACTTAGCACAGAGCCTGGCATGTGGTGGTTCATAAACTGGAACATTAAAAAAAGATCCCAGTTGGCCGGGCGCAGTGGCTCACACCTGTAATCTTAGCACTCTGGGAGGCCGAGGCAGGTGGATCGTTTGAGCTCAAGAGTTAGAGACCAGCCTGAGCAAGAGCGAGACCCTGTCTCTACCAAAAATAGAAAAAATTAGCCAGGCATGGTGGTGCATGCTTGTAGTCCCAGCTACTCGGAGTGGCTGAGGCAGAAGGATCACTTGAGCCCAGCCAGGAATTTGAGGTTGCTGAGAGCTAGGCTGACACCATGGCACTCTAGCCCACCGGGGCAACAGAGTGAGACTGTCTCAAAAAAAAAAAAAAAATCCAGGTGAGTGCCCTGCATGTGTCTGTCTATAGTCCCAGCTACTTGGGAGGCGGAGGCAGGAGGAGTGCTTAAGGCAAGGTGTTCTGGGTTGGAAATGTGCTGTATGATGTGCACCTGTGAATAGCTTTTGCACTCAAGCCTGGGCAATTTGGCAAGACCCCGTCTCTAAAACAAAAATACATAGGATTTTAAAGTCATCCTTATACAAGTCATTTTAAAAGGAAACTGGCAAATTTATCATAAATCCATTTTTCCTGAAGCTGAATTCAAGTCACTTATCTAAAATGTGTATTTCTGAGCTAGATATGCCCATATGACACCCTGTTTTAGCTTCTTTGCAGAATTTGTTTTTCTCTAGACAGTTTCATCTGCCTTTTAAAAAAGATTTAAAAATTAATTTAGAAACACTTGGAAATTTCATTTTATTGCTAGTAATACCAAATATGAAGCAATGCAGGGTACTTCCAAGTATTTTTGCACCCTTTTGGGTGTTTGCCTACTTTTGAGCATGTAAAGGATTTTCAGCCTATTTGTGAATGAGATGTGAATCTTACATGTAGCATTTCAATAACTGCCAGATTCAGTGATTTATATCTCTACATGTGCAGACATACATAAATATATGACTATCTGTGCATTCTTTTTTTTTTTTGAGACAGAGTCTTGCTTTGTTGCCCAGGCTAGAGTGAGTGCCGTGGTGTCAGCCTAGCTCACAGCAACCTCAAACTCATGGGCTCAATTAGCTGGGACTACAGGCATGGGCCACCATGCTTGGCTAATTTTTTCTATATATATTAGTTAGCCAATTAATTTCTTTCTATTTATAGTAGAGACGGGGTCTCGCTCTTGCTCAGGCTGGTTTCGAACTCCTGACCTCAAGCAATCCACCCGCCTTGGCCTCCCAGAGTGCTAGGATTACAGGCGTGAGCCACCGCGCCCGGCCTATCTGTGCATTCTTTTTTGGAGAAGAGATCGTAATATCTGTGCTTTGGTTAATGGATTTTTAAAAAACACAAACCATAAAAAATTGAAGTATAGAATAAGTGCTCAATTCATCTTTTTTTTTTTTTTTTAAGTAATTCATCTTTGTTAGATCAGCATGATGAGCAATTAGGTTTTCCAAAAACTCTTACGTGCTTACCAAATTCCATTCCCTTATTGTCTAGAGCACACAGCTGGGGTACATTTGGTGAAAAGTAACTTTTGCCATTCCCAGACCTAGAAATCGAATTTTTCCAGTTACCCTAGAAGCATTTTATGTGCCCTTCACATTCACAAACCCTTCTCACCTCCCAAGTTATTGCTACTCTGACTTTTATATGAAGTCTTTCCTCACATCAGGAAACATGTTTGTGTTTATCTGCCTTCCTTTGCTTACCATTATGGTTCTGAGATGCATCTACGCTGTTGCATGAAATGTAGTTCATTTATGTTCATAGTTGCTATGTTTAATGTCAGGTTTCTCAATATTTTGACTATTTTTAGTCCTTTTCATTTCCGTATCACTGTATGATTTAATTTATAGAAGAAACAAAAACAGGCAAAAGTATAGAGTTTTATAGAAAGGACTTGTTAGGCCCCTAAACCACAGAAAAGGTTAATGACTTGCTTTTTCAGGATGCAAATTTGTTGTTGAATAAAGCAGCAAAATACAAAACAATACATATTGTATAATTCCCTTAAGACAAAGAATTGCATGTATATCTATGCATCTATACACACGTACATATTTATCCAAATAATTCTAGCATTCTAGAAGGAGCAACTGTCACCAGTGGTTCCCTCTGGAATGTGGGAATGGGACAGAATGCAGGAGGGTGGGAGGTGTGTGTATGCACACAGGAGGGATTACATGGGCAGGTACCTTCGCATTTTATTTCTTGTTATTTTTTATTTTTACAATAAGCATTTTTTTTTCTTTTTCACAACATCAGCAAAAGTCACATCAGAAGAAGAAAGAAAGAAGGATCCGCCTCGGGTGCAGCAGCGTCCCCCGCCAGGCTCCCTTCCGCACCTGGCAGCGGCGGTTACCTCCCAGAGCACGGCAGACAACCCGCGGCAGGCCAAGTCCTCTCCTGTACTCCTCAGACACGTTAGTGTTGGTCTCCAGCTCATGGAAAGCCCATGGGGGCTTTAAAGGCAGCCCCCAAATTCAGGAGAACACATGGATGGCAGCAATTCTAAGAGTCAGGCTGCTGGTCTCTTGGGACCCAGAAGGGGCGTGAAACTCCAGAGCAAAAGGAAAAGGCAACCGCTATCCCACCCACCTGGGAACTTCCTCGTCTCCCTGTCTCCCGGAGAGAAAATCAGGGAGACAGAGGGAGGCAGGGGGCAGGCGGTGATTCATGCCCACAGGGAGCCCCGCAGCGGCCAAAGGCTTTCCTGCAGGCTTCAGCTGTCCCGGCCCCGGTGACACCCAGCGGCCTGCTTCTCAAGCTGCACCCACGGCAAGAACATCTGTTCCAGCCCAGAGCAGCAGCTGCATGAATCCCAACATCGACCAAGCTCTTAGCATGAATGAGTCCTGCACTGTGCTCCCAACAACCCTATAAAGGAGACTCCAGACTTGTCTTCGTCTCACAGATGGAGAAATAGTGGCCCAGAGAAGTGCAATGACTGGCTCCAGCCCACAGGGTGGCAGCAGCACAGTCACACCCATCCCATCCAGTCTGGCCCCCCGCCCGGCCTGCGCTCCTGACTTCTAAACCCCGCGAGTGGGCCTGGGCCCGACCACCCAGCGCAGTGCAGAGACAGCCACTGGAGTCACTCACAGTCCCATTTTGACCCTAGCCCTGCACAAGTCACTTCTCCCTTTTGAGCCTGGATATCCACATCTGTAAAATAGCTTTCTCTCAAGGTTGCACTGAGAATTAGAAATAAGATACGTAGAGAACCTACTACCAGCCCAGGCACTGAGGCACCAAATAGAAAGCAGCTGTTACCACCACCACCATCATCACCGCCACCATCGTTACCGGAACTAAGGGGCCTGCCCAGAATGGAGGGTGGAAAGAAGTCTTAATAAGTGTGCCACTTTGCACCTGTCCTGTAAGTGCCCGGTGGGTGGCCCCTCTGTCCATCCCCATGGCCTCGTCCCTTGCAGACGTTCGGCCTCTGGCATTACTCTTCTCCAGTCTGCGCCCCACACAGCAGCCAGCAAGACCCATCGCTAAAACTGTCCCCATTTCCTTAGTAAAGCCCACTCACCCTGGCCCTCACCGACTCCTCTAATGTAGCCTTCTCCCGTCTCCAGGACACCCACGCCCGAGCTCACATCCACACCTTTGCACGTACCAGGCCACTCTCCAGCAATGCTCTCCCTGACGCGCCCTCCTCTCCTAATGGACTCACTCCTCCTCCAAGGTCCTGCTCAGATCCTCTGGGAAGTTGCTGGAACCCCACCCCTTCCTCTGCCCCATGGCACTTTGCTCCTCAGTTGTCAAATTAAAATAAGATGACTTCCTGCCTTACAAATCTGTCTTCCCTACTATCTTTTCCTCCTGGGGTCTGCGCCTGGCACGGTGTCTAGCACTCAATCAGTGCTTACGAAATGTTTAGAGCATGGTGAAGACCAACTGCATGTCAGAGGTCTAATAATAGAATATCTTTCTAACCATCAGAGTTATTCACAAAAAGATGGGCTGCCAGTGAGCACCCTGTCACTGGGGGAGCGTAAGCTGCGGAATTCCTAAAGATACAAACCACGGACAAGTGACACAGGGATCCCCTGGGGTACTGTCATTAATAGGGACTGCAAGGCTGGGGCAGGTCAGAATCTGCATTAGGAACAACATTCCCAAGTAATTTTGAAGCACACTCACTCTGGGGGACTACTGAACTTTGTGGCCTTTGAGGCCATTTGCAACAAGGTTTTGAGAGCCAAGGCTCTCCCTAGACTGTGAAGTACTGTCCACAAGTTGGCTCCAGATGGTACCAGAACCCTGAGGCTGGAGAACTGAAGACTCAGGCTGGGGCTACAGCTCCTCAGACTCCGGGAGGTTGCGGACCCAGCCCTGGGCCACTCTGTTGAAGCTGGGTCTGAGGCGGAGGAGTTCCAAGCCACTGAGGAGCTCTGGGATGAAGGGCGTGCCTGCCCTGGGAATGGTGTCCCCCACGAACGGCCCTCCGAACGGCACCGGGGTCCTGGGGAAAGAGAGCAGCAGGAGAGGGAGGCTGTGTGGGAGAGGGGTGGCAGAACACTGACACGCATGCCGTGTGTGGGCCCCTCCCTGCCTCTCTCTGGGCCTCAGTTTCCCCTTCTCTACAGCAAGATTCTGCACCATCTTGACCAGGTTTCTCCAGCTCTGCCCATTCCCAAGTCTGCCCCTAGTGGCGATGGCTCGTGGAAGCTTTCGGAGTTAGAATTGGCTCATCCTAGGCAAAACTCTGGCCTTCCCCAAGGAAGCTCCAGAAGGGAGCAGATCTGGACGTAGAGTTTTTCCTTCCTCTTCTCACCTGCCCTTAGAGCAACAAACATCCCCCCATGGGCCTAGCACAGTGAAACAACTTGACAACGGGGCAAAGTCTCACCCCTGTGACGCTGGTTAGAGGGTCGACTGTAAAGTGCTGCTGCGACCTTGGAGGACAACTCGGCAGGACCTTTTAACCTGGAGATGTGCGAACTCTGTCACCCAGCACACGGCTTAGGGAAGCACACGCACGTGCGCACAAGGAAGCAAACGTGAGCAGCTCACTAGTGACAAGCCAGAAACGGCCCATAGTCCACTGGCAGAGGAACGGGCAAGACGGATATAGCACAGTCACACGACCCAATGCCACACAGCAGCTTAAACAGAAGTAGATCTCTCTATATTCGTATAGTAGGTTTTCAAAGCATAATGTGGAGTGAAAAAAGCAAGTTACAGAATGAAATGCAAAGTATTAAAACACACACATTGGCTGGGCACGGTGGCTCACGCCTATAATCCTAGCACTCTGGGAAGCCGAGGCGGGAGGATCGCTTGAGGCCAGGAGTTCAAGACCAGCCTGAGCAAGAGCGAGACCCCTGTCTCTACAAAAAGCTAGAAAAATTAGCCAGGCATGCTGGTGCACTCCTGCAGTCCCAGCTACTTGGAGGCTGAGGCAGGAGGATCACTGGAGCCAGGACTTTGAGGTTGCAGTGAGCTATGATGACACCACTGCACTCTAGCCCAGGAATAGAGTAAGATCCTGTCTCCAAGAAAAAAACAAACACACACAACACATACACACACAAACACACACACACACAACAATGCCCTGTCACGTATAGGCAGCAGTGCCCAACCTTTTTGGCACCACGGACCGGTTTCATGGAAGACAATTTTTCCATGGATGGGGGATGGAGGGGTGGGGTGTCGTGGGTGGGAAGGTGGTGGGGAGCTCAGGTGCTGATGCACCGCTGGTTTCCTAACCAGCCACGGATGAGTACTGGGCTGTGGCCCCAGGGATGGGGGACCGCAGCCCATAGGCATGCAGCTGCCAGTACAAAATGTTCCAAGAGCATACAGTCCAACTCCACGATAGTGCCACCTTTCGGAAGGCAATCGGGAATGGAGGATGGGAAACAAAAAGGCCCTATTTTCATTTGTATTTGCCTCATTTTTTTAAAAAAACGAATCTATGTGTGTGGTTTCAATACTATTTCTTAATTGTAACAAAAATAAAAGCATTGCTTGCGTCGGGTTTTTTCCTGCAGCCTGGGACCAGTGGGAAGCAGTGAGGACTCGCCTCTGGGGTGGAAAGGCAAACCCCGACCCAGGGCCTGGGCTCCGGCCAGGAAACCATTTCTGCCTGGACCACCCCAGCTGCCGCGGCGACAGCCAGGCCTCTCGGGAACAGGCTGGGCAGTGTCCCAGCCAAGCAGGCCCCACAGTCAGGCCTTGACTGGGATCCCGGAGCCCTGCATTCCGAGCGCAGCTTGGCTCCCGAACTGCTGTTTCTCTTCTCTATGCCTCGGTTGCTCTTTCTGCCCCAGAAGAGCTCAGGGCTCCCGAAGGCCCTCCTTCTGCAGGCGGGAGTGTGCCTGAGACTGTCACATCGGAGGTGTGAGGGCGGGAGATGCAACCTGACTCAGCCAGCCGGGAGCTGCCTGCCAGGACCGAGTGTCTGCCAAGGGGTTAAAATAGCCGGGCGGGCAGGCTCTGCGGGCGCGAGGCTGCCGGGGCTCCAGGATGTCTGCCAGCGGCTCGTGGCTCCCACGGTGCCTGCTGGGCCCTGCCTGGTACTCTGCCGTGTGAGGACACTTACGTCTCTCTTGAGCCACCTCTCCACAAGGCCAGTTGTCCCCAGTGCCTCGCCGGGCCCTGCGCCCACCCGCCTGTCTCCGTCAGACAGACCCGGTCTCCCCGTGTGGTCTGAGCAGGTGCCAGGAGAGCTGGACCGAGGCCTCCTCTCTGTGGCCTCCCCTTTTCCTCACTTAAAGCAGTCCAGCCAGAGGAGCACGTTCAGAAATAGCGTCGGACCGAGGAAGCCAACTGCAGTTAACATGTCTCCCCCAGCCCAAGGCCTTCCCCCAGCGCCAAGCTCCCGTCTTCACTCCCAGGGTTTGTCTGGGGGCCCCCAGTGCAGAACGTCAAATTTCTCCCTTTCACGTTCTCCTCTGTTAGCTTTTCTAATCATCATTTCAGCCTGTAAATAATAACAATAGCTACTGTTTATTGACAGCCTATACTTCCCGGAAATGGCCTATGGCATCTCGTGTCATCCCTACAGCAAGCTTATAAAGTAGTTATAAGATTAAAAGCCTCATTTTACAGGTGGAGCAATGAAGGCTCAGAGTCACTTGCCCAAGGTCACACGGCTAGGCCTGGAGTCTGCATTTAAGCCCAGGTCGAGGCCTCATGCGCTAAACCAGCCTGAGCCTCTTCTCTGTGGCCCTTGCTTCTGGCGTTCAGTGTCTCACTGCCACTCCTTGCTTTGGGGCAGCCTCAAAGCCACCTTCTAGACCGTTGGTGAAAGCAAGGAAAGGCGGGGCCAGCTGAGAACTGGTAAGATTTGGGGACCTCTCAGAGAAGGACGCAAACCTAGATGTCCATCAAAGAGATGGCACACAGCAGTTATGGAGAACAGGACACTGAGCTCTGGAGTCAGACAAACCCAGACTTGACTCCAGCCCTACTGCTGGTTCCTGGCCTGTGACTTTGGGCAGGTGTCCATCTACCTGAGACTCGGTCTCTTCATCTGCAGAAGAGGAAAAACTGTAGCTAGCACCTGCCCCACACTATTGTGGCCAGGACCCAACAAGAGGCGTGGCACATTCGCCGCTCGTTCCTCCTACATTTATTGAGCACCTACTGGGTGCTGAGGCACTGTTCTAGCAAGAGCTCAATAAATGCATAGGAAGCACTCAGGACAGAGCAGCAATGCGGCTACTGCTGTGGCTTCTCTCTCTCTCTCTCTCTCTCTCTCTCTATCTGTCCTAGCTGCCCCGCCCTGCCTTACTTGTTGAAATTTCGGTAGTCTGCAGGGCTCCGGGTGTGACTTGGGCCATTGCTCTGGTAGTCCCGGTAGCTGATGAACTCCTGCCACGGGCAGCGGTAGCCCTTGGGGATGGCGGTGTGGTTGAACTTCTCCGGCGGGACGCCTTTCAGTGGCTCAGCGTAGCCTGGGGGAGGAGCAGCGGGCTTTGGGGACTCGCAGACCCGGGGCGCCTCTGCTGTGTCCCCCTCAGCCCCATCTCCCGCCCCACCCCCACCCCCACCCCGCGGACCTGGTTGGGGGAGGGAACATCGGAGTTAGGAAAGAGAAGAAGGGGAGAGGACGCCCAAGTCGCTCCAGCAAAGGAGCCGCTTCCCCATCCCAGGAAACAAGGAGGACTGGAGCAACAGAACCGCTCAGTTCTGGGGCGCAGGTTCTAGTCTCGGCTAGGACTCTGACTTGCTGCGCGACCTTGGGCGCGTCGCTGCGCTTCTCTGGGCTGGAGGGTTGGTCTGTGAAGCGTGTGTGTGTGTGTGTGTGTGTGTGTGTGTGTGTGAGTGTGTGTGCGCGTGTGTTGGGAAAGGGGTGGCGCACTAGCCGCTCTCTGAGAGCTCTTCCTGCCCGGTGTTCGAGCGCACCCACGCTCCCAGGTCCCCAGCCCCGGGAGGCCACTCACCTGGCGCCAGCGCGCTGGGGCTGCGGGCGCACTCCACCGGGGCAGCTGCAAAGTGGGCGCCCTCGGGACCCCCGGACGCGGCGGGCAAGACGTGGAGCTCCGAGCGGTAGCTCTGCCCCTCGGGGCCGTTGGCAACCTGGGCATAGGGGCGGGCGCTCAGAGGCCGCGGGTGGCCGCCCTGAGCCGCCCGCCCTTCCCCCGCGCTCCCCCTCGGGTGGGGTCTGCCTCGGCGCTCACCGTCCCGGGCTCCAGCGCCGCCGCCCGGGTCACCTTCCCTTTGGCGCTTCCGGCCAGCATCTGGCGGGGAGGGGGCAAAAACCGCGGGGAGGATCAGGGGGCGGGGGCAGGGCTCTCCCTCCACCAAAAAAGGGAGAAAGACAAAATCCTAGCGCCCACCTCCAACGGATGTTGGAAGGATGAGTTAATGGTTTGCAGCGTTATGCCCAATTGGACAGAGAAATACTCTCTATATGTTAATTGCTTCTGTATAATAATACTGAGTCTGGGCAAGATACTTAACTTCCCTGAGCCTCAGTTTCTTTCTCTATATGATGATCATGATCATGATGATATCTACCTCGAAGGGTTCTATGAGTGTCAAATGATACGACAGGTGTACAGTGGTTAGCTAGCAGTGTTGTAGCACATAGCAAAGGTGGGTGTTTTGCCATCTTTATTCTTCTGCCACATGACTCTGTCAGTTGCCTCCTGTCTAGCCCAGAAATTAAATTGGGGTATGAACGGAATACCCCCGACTTCATTGGAAGTATCTGAAGCTGCCCGCTCGCTGTCTTTCTGAAGCCTGGGGCAAACCATTCTTGCTTCTTTCTCTACCAGCAGATTGTTCCCCAGCTTTTCCTTCCTCCAGTGGGAAGAAGAAAAAAAGGCATTCCGCATTTTCCGTCTTAGAAACAGCTCCAGTCTGAGCTAGGTCCTGCCCGCTGCAGATTTAGCCCAGGTTACGTGACTAGTCTTTAGCGTGTTCTGTGGGTGCCAGAGTCCCTTCACGCAGCAACGCAGGGGCTCAGTCTGCCGGGGACACCACCGTCCTCGGCCTGGCTCACTGGTGGGCTTTAGGCTCACCAACGGCTCCCTCCGGGCCTCAGTTTCCCCAAGAGCACAACCGAGGCTCACTCACCGCCCTCTGACTCTCCGCCAACTCAAAGGTGAACTTCTGCACGCGGCGCTGCCTCTTCTGGAAGAGGAGGGAGCCCCGGTTGTTGTGCAGTGACAGCTCCTCCATCATCAGGTCCTGGGGCACGCTCAGCTTCTTGCCCAGGTCCAGGGAAGGCACTGCCGGGAGAGGCCAGAGCCGGCTCTCACCACCCAAACCCCGAGGCGCCCGGTCACAGGGCCCCACGTTGTGTGTGAGAATGCCTTATGCACTTTCTCCCCACACTTGCCCACGCTGGGTATCACCAGTTTACGGAATCTTTGCCCGTCTGATGAGCAAAAATCACACTTCAGAGTGGAATTTGCATGTGTTCGATACTCAGAAGTTCTTTGGCTATTTGCATTTATTCCATGAATTCCCTGTGTAGCTCTTTGCCCTCAGTGGTGGAGGTAGTGAGAAATGATCAGATTCAGATATCTTTAAAAGCCAAGCCATGAGAATGGGGCACGAGAGAGACAGAGGAGGAGAGGGTGACTGCAAAGTGTCTGGCCTGAGCCACTGGAAGGGCGGAGCAGCCACTCACTGACACGAAGCCTGAGAGAAGAGAAAGTTTGGGGAAAGGTCGGGAGTTCAGTTTTAGATCTGCTGTTTTAGGTTTTTTTTTTGTTGCCCAGGCTAGAGTGAGTGCCGTGGCGTCAGCCTCGCTCACAGCAACCTCAAACTCCTGGGCTCAAGCAATCCTTCTGCCTCAGCCTCCCCAGTAGCTGGGACTACAGGAATGCACCACCATGCCCGGCTAATTTTTTTTCTCTATATATTAGTCATCCAATTAATTTCTTTCTATTTATAGTAAAGACGAGGTCTCGCTCTTGCTCAGGCTGGTTTTGATCTCCTGACCTCGAGCAATCCGCCCGCCTCATCCTCCCAGAGTGCTAGGATTACAGGCGTGAGCCACCGCGCCAGCCCTTACAGTCCTTTTAGAGGATCTCCAGACTTGATGACTGTCCTTAATAGCTTGGAACCCCTCCCTGTCCTTTGTGCTTCTCCCCCAGCAAAATGCATGCTTTTACATTTGACCACCAAGGGGAGCCTTTGGGAGGACAGGAGGGACAGAATGGTGAGGACCTTGGCAGGCCAGAGTTCTGTGTGGGCAGCACCGCCTGTGTTGTCCGTCGCTAAAATCACACACGCCCAGCTTCCTGCTCCAGCCGCATAATGGCATTTGCGCTGGGAGGCCGGACGAGACGTGAAGAGAGGAGAATAGGTGAAGACGGCCACAGCCTGAGCCCTGCAGCCTCCGACCTTTAGAGGACCCAGGCCTGGAGCAGCCAGGGGGTAGGAGGGCACTGAAGAGGCCGGTGTCTTGGGATCGAATATGAAAGCATTTCCGGGATGATGAAGAGACCAAGGGAGTCAAACGCTGCTCGTGTCCTGTAAGATGAGCGCTGAAAGTCGCCTGTTCTATTTAGTAACATGGGTCGTTGGTAACCTTCAGTAAAGCGGTTTCCAGGGAGCGTTGGCGTGTGAAAGCAGCAAAGGGACAGAGGAACGAGTTCAGCCACACGGTGAGGAAGCAATGAGCCTAATCCGGGAGGCAAGACATTCCTAAGGACAACTGGTAAGTATGTGTCATACTTACATGCCACAATATATTAGCACACCGAACACAATTAGCAGTAAATGATTTAATACCATTTAATATCCTTTTCAGTATTTATTTTTGATGCATTCTGAAGATTTTGGGGGATGAAATGACATGCTCTTTGGTATTACCCTTGGAATTAAGGAATAAAGGAGAGGCCATGGGGATTTGTACTTTGTACTTTGTGTATGTTTGGAAATTGACATGAGAAAATGTTAAAAAGAGAGAAGGAGAAGGTGGGAAGAAAAATATAGACAACTGCTTGCAGGAGTTGTGCTTTAAAGCAGAGGTCCCCAACCTTTTTGGCACCAGGGTCCATTTTCATGGAAGACCATTTTTCCACAGACCGGGGTCTGGAGGATGCTTTCGGGATGATTCAAATGCATTACATACACCGTGCACTTTATTTCTATTATTATTACATTGTAATATATAATGAAATAATTACGCAACTCACCTTAGGTGGGGGACCCTTGCTTTGAAGGACTGAAGCTGCAGGCAGCTATGGACTTAAGAGGGCTCTGTTTGTTTGTAAAGAGGGAGAAATAACAGCATGCGTGTTCGCTGATGGGAACATTTAACAAGGAAAATTGCTGAAGGAGTGTCCTTGAGCATGAGCAAGAGAAGGACAGGGTGGACCGTGCCCAGCCAGAAGGAGTCGGTACCAGACAGACGTGAGGAGCATTCATCCACCGTATCAAGAAGGAAAACCACAAACACAGGCACAGGTGCAAGGAAGCAGATAGACGTGGTGGAGGATCTTGCAGAAGTTCTCTTCTAGTTACTTCATTTTTCTCAGGGAAATAAGAAGCAAGGTCACTAGCTGAGACTGAGGACGTGTGAGGAGTATTGGAGGTTTGAGGAGAGAGGAGGGGGGGGCCGAAGTCATCCAGGAGAGTATGGGAGGGTGAATGGACTAGGGAGATGGACGTGGCTACCAGGCAGCACTGAAGGTCGCTCAGGTGCCATGAGTCACTCCATCCATGGAATCCTGAACAGCCGTTCAAAAAAGGAGGCTGGGCCGGGCGCGGTGGCTCACGCCTGTAATCCTAGCTCTCTGGGAGGCCGAGGTGGGTGGATCGTTTGAGCTCAGGAGTTCGAGACCAGCCTGAGCAAGAGTAAGACCCCATCTCTACTATAAATAGAAAGAAATTAATTGGCCAACTAATACATATAGAAAAAATTAGCCGGGCATGGTGGCACATGCCTGTAGTCCCAGCTACTCGGGAGGCTGAGGCAGAAGGATCGCTTGAGCCCAGGAGTTTGAGGTTGCTGTGAGCTAGGCTGACACCACGGCACTCACTCTAGCCTGGGCAATA
>VSMD01009189.1:0-39032 GCA_008750895.1 Mirza zaza | reverse complement strand
AAATTAAAAAAAAAAAAAAATTTTACTTAAAAAATAAATAAATAAATAAATAAAACTACATAGTATGGATTCCAGGGAAAATAAATAAATAAATAAATAAATCTTGAAGCTAAGTTCTACTTTAATTTCTTTTATAAAGTATTCACATGACTTATATAATTTGATTATAATCAATTACTTATTTGATATTTATATAATGCCTATGATACATCTTAATCTAACAACTCATTTAAAGACAGAAAATTACAGGTTATTAATTTCCAGTTACTTGAGAATTTATTATTCAGATTATCCTCTTATACAAACTACTGTTCTTTTTTTATTAATTACTGGTGATTATAACACAGGCACTAATATGGAGATGAAACTCACATTAAACAATTTAATTACTATGAAAATAATATTTTGTAATTTAGAAGATAATTCTATGTACATTTTCTTGCCAGGTAATAGGTCTGAGAGAAAAACACTGTGATTAAGAAAGTCTGCCTTTGATTTTATTCCCCTACCCCTGTCTTCTTGAATTCATTGCAGCAGGAATCACTGTACCTTCAAACGTTTGCAGGCTCAGACCCATGCCAGACCTTGACCTAATTCACATAGAGAGGAAAGGATATAAACAGTCTATGTGCTCATTTTCCCTCTTCTCACCTTCTCTATTCTAGTACCTTCTTTTACTTTCTTGCTAGAACTGAACACTGTAAGTTGTTACTAGTTTGTGTTTACTGTCTATCCTTCTCCTTAAAAATGTAAGTTAAATGAGAGCAGGGATATTATTTGACTGACTTACCTCTGTATTTCCTTTACTTACATTAACACTAGGCATTGACTTATTGAATGAACAAATGAACTGAAAGTAGAATGAAGAAGGCTAGGTTTTTAATTAAATCTTTTTCCTAGATTCTAATAACCTTAATTGCCTCACTCCTAATAGTCTTAATTGCCTCACTCCTCCTAGATGCCCGTTTTAAGGCTTCAGAGGACACCCCCAATGTCTGCTTCATCCCAGAGCTGTAGCACTTATAGCTCCTGCCTTAGTCTTGACTGGCTGTGCCTAAACCTCAGCCTGCATGATGCTTCTGCTCCTGTAGCTGCCTGTGGAAGGACTGAATACCTCACCGTTAGGCCACTGACTGGGGTCTGGCTAAGAATTGCCAGCATTCCTTAAAACTCCCAACAACTTCAGATGCCCAAATACTAGGCAGTGCCAAATCTACCTGGAAGGATTTATCCATTCGACAAATATTTGATAACCATATACTACAGGCCAAGTAGTGTTGTAAATACTGGATATGCAGCAGTGAACAAAACAGGCAAGTTCTTATCCATATGGAGCTTATACTCCAGTGAAGAAGTGCAATAAGCAAATCAGTATGTAACATAATGTCAAGCAGTGCTAAGTGCTTTGAAGAAAAATAAACCAAAGTTAGAGAGTAGATAGTGACGGAGTGCACCATCTTACATACAGTGGATAGCAAGGACCTCTGATAGAAGCAAGAACATGATCCATCTGGATTTTGGGGAAATAATGATTCAGATGGAAAAACAGCTAAGGCAAAGGAATTAGAGTAGATTATCCTAATAGAGGCTGCTGGTCATATTTTAACAGAACTTACATATATTTTAGAGGACTTGGCCTGAGACAGTCAGCTTTCATAGCCAGCTTAGGACCTTCCTTTATAAGTAGATTGCTACCTATTTCTAGCTTATTCCTTTTGCTAACTGGGGCTCAGTTCCCAATAAACTGCCGGGCCTTGCACCTAAATCACCCAGACTATGAAAGTAAAGGAAACGAGTAATCTATTAACTTCAGATGTCTTGGAATTATTTTCTGTTTCATAATTGTATTAGTTATTTATTGCCATGTAATAAATTATCATAAATATAACTGTTTATTTTAACAACGCACATTTATATCCCATAATTTCTGTGGGTTGGGAATCCAGGTATGGTTTATCTGGGTCCTGGGTTTCTCACAAGGCTGTCATTAAAGTATTAGTCATGGGTAGAGTCTCATCTAAAGGTTCAACTGGAGAAAAATCTAATTCTAAGCTCTTGTGGTTGTCAGCAAGATTCAGTTCCTTATGGGTTGTATGTTGAGGGCCTTAGTTCCTACCTTGATGTTGGCTGGAAACCAATCACAGCTCATTGCCAAGTGGACCTCTACAACATGGCTGCTTATTTCATCAAAACATGCAAGCCAAGAAGGCAACAGAAAGAGTGCCTGCTAGCAAGATGGAGGTTAAAATCTCATGTAACCCAATCACAGAAGGTATATCCCCTTTGTATGTATCGTAGGTTAGAAGCAAGTTTTGCCTGTACTCAAGAAGAGATTACACAAGGGTGCAAATACCAGAAGACAGTCGATATTGGGAGCCATCTTAGAATTTGCCTGCCAGGATAAAATATATCACACTTCATTCACATCAGTGCAAATTATGTAAAAGTCAAATGTTGAGGACCATACATCAGTCTTATAAACAGCTGTTTTTCAAATATGAATATACCACAGACTATATTACACCTTCTTAATATAAGACAATGCTAAAACAATTTCATATAAAAAATATAATTTTCCAAAATATTATTGGAAAAAATGCTCAAATACACTATAAAAATAGTTCAGACATAAAATAAGAGTACCAGAATAAAACACAGGTTAGTCAACTGCCCCAAGTTAATGAGTTTTGCCCATCACTCCTTTTGCTTTAGTTACTGATGTGGTTACAACATTTCCTTCTAAGTTCTGGAAATATGGCCAAAGAAATATAATAAGAGCAAATAAAAATTTATATGAACTAAAGCTAACTGTAAATATTTATTGAGAATTAGTAAACCTTGTGATTTAACTTTCCTTACTTCGTATAATTTAAAACTAAAACTAGGATATAAATAAAATGGACCTTCTTAAAACTCAGATGAAACCCCATTTAAGATGAATGGATGTTAAAATGCAAGTTTTATATATAAAACATTAGGATGGAATGATTGTTTGGAAATATCTGGCAATGGGCCCTAGGAGAGTTCTTAGATTTTTGTTTTTTGTTGCTTTTTTCCCCATCATAATGGCAGGAACACAAAGTTATGGAATCCAGTAGTAACTGGGTATGCATTCTATACTACAATCCTTCCCTTTTAGCAGGAGTATAAAACATACACAGTCTCTTCCCACTTTCTAACTCACTAAGCCTCAATAAACTTACAATATGAAGATGGCCACCTTCCGTATCTCACAGAAAAAATAAAGAATCTTTTTATTAGATTCACTAGAAAAGAATCCTTTCAACTTTCTACCCTCCACTCCCATGTTTCTAATCTTCGACTTTGACACAGGAATGTGTCCATTCCATACAGGACCAATTTCTCAACTTCTGTCCTCCATCCCAACCCATCTAATCTCCTCCAAGATTACTATTCTCTTTCATATTTGTAGCTTCCCACTTTCTACTGGCTTCTAAGATCAATAAAAAATGCCTGAACACGCTCTATCATAGAAGAACCCCAAAATACAAATAATATGGCAACATGCTCCCCCTACTGTGACCCTACAAACTGTTCACTTGCTGACACTGTTCTGTTGCTCCTTGTAATAACAGTCTATACACATTTCCTTGCCTCTTCCAGACTGCAAACAGACTTCCAACTGCCACAATGCCGCTGAAGCTAAAAAACACTGTATGCTTTTCTGATCTCCTTTCATTTGATCTCCGCTGATCACTAGCTCCTTTGAGAAATACTCTCCATGACCCCATTCTCTGTTGGTTTTTCCATTTCTCTAATTTTTTTTCCCTATTCTTCTGTGCTGACTTCCTTTGTCTGCCTTCAGTGCTTGCCCTGAAATTTTGAAAACATTGTTATTACAGATTTCAAACCTATAATGTACAGAGAATAGTATAATGAACCTCTTTGTATCCATCACTTAGCTTCAGCATTTATCAACTCAATCTTTTTTTATTGGTATCCCTGGCTAATCTCCCTCCATCACTAGCAGTTATTTTGAAGCAAACAGCAAATATTCTATCATTTCACCAATACATATTCAGTGGATATCTCCAATAGGAATAATTTTCTTAAAAACCTTAACCAGGGCTCTCTTATCACACTTTACAAAATTAACAATCAGTGACCACATGTGCCTGATTGACTTAGGAATTTTTTAATGCTTTGTTTGATTTGGGATCCATATATTGATTTGATTTGGGATCCAAATATTCCACATATTGTAATTAGCTGAAATGTCATCAAGCCCATAGCTCCCCTTTCTCCTTTTATTCCTTTTAATTCTTTAAGAAGCTAGGTCATTTGTCCTATAGTTTTCCATAGTCTGAATTTGCTGATTGTACCCTCTGATCCCTATATTTCCTATAAAATTATCAGTTGGATCTAAAATAGCACTTTTCACATTGAAATAACTGAGTTTTTAAAAATCCTTATGTTTAGGTCTCACCCTCAGAGACTCTAATGTAATTGCAGTGTAGGCTTTGGGATTTTTAAACATTGCCCAATGGATTCTAAAGTGCAACCAAGTTTAAAATTGCTGATGTAGGTAAGAATTTGATCTGATTCTGGGTTATATAATTTTTAATAAGATTACTGCATATGTGGTGACTGAATCTGCATACTGCTTGCCTATTTAAATGAACTCAGCAGACATTAATAATCATTTCTAGATCCACAAATTCATTAGAGATTATAAAATGAAGAGTTTCTAACATTCCTTCCGCATTTATAAGAGGTGATACTTTAATAAATAAAAACTTTTCTCATCAATTACTTGGTTTCTCTGAGGTATCATTTGTTCAGGAAAAGCAGAAAAAATGTTCGACTGTATTCCCTTTTTCAGTTTCCAAAGTTCCATAATATCATCAATGGTAAACAACCAATATATATTTCTTTATTTGTGTCATCATGAACTCATGGATTTAGACATTGTGATGGGTTTCAATCTCTTGCATTTGTTATCACTACTGATGCTAAAATTATTCCATCTGTGGTAGATGTTTATTCAATTGCTTCCTCAGTCCTTTAACACAACCCTAGTAGTCTTTGATATCTTCCTTGCTTTCTAGTATAAGGGGTTACAGAATTATCCTGCACATTTCCTGCCCCAGACCTGGAATCAGCCATTTCTTCAAGGAATCCTGGTTTCTTTTAATGGGAAATTATGTTTAAAAGACCACAGCATGAGTGTTGGAGGGGTTCAGTATTAATGAAATGGCCATCATTTCTAGGCCTTTTTAATGGCTTACGTAGGAAATGTATAAATAAATTATATTTTTTAAAGAAAAACAATACATCATCAGTCACTTTGATCTCACTCACTTTATATATCCTTTCTTTCATGCTGAAAATCTTTACCCACTATGATATCAACACGATTAGTCATTTACTTTATCCCATACCACACACAGTAATATAAAAATAATAATACTAATATTATCATCAACATCTTGATTATTAAAAAGAGTTCATAGGTTTTTGGATCAGTTCTTGTCCTTTAGGTATATTGCAATAGAGAAGCAGAAACAAATTACTCAGTTTAAAAGCAGTCAAATGAGTAAGCAAGCAAACAAGCAAACAAACAAACAAACACAAGAGTTCCTCTCTGTGTGGTTATGCCATACATTTCCATTCAATTATTTCATTGTACTCTTGGTTTGTTGGAATTTTTCTTTCATTTTAATTTTGTTTTACAACCATAGAAAATATTCATATGACTTCAAACTTATATCTACACAACAAAGTATATTCAAAGAAGTCTGCCTTTTTTCTCTATTCCCTCCAATGTCTTCTTCTCCTCCACTCATCTTCCACTCCACAGCACTGGTAACCATTTTTCTAATTTTATAGTTTAGTCTTCAGTTTTTTAAAACTATAAGAAAAATATATATTTATGTCACCCTCTTTCTTAGGTGAATAAAAGCACACTATACTTTTTTTTGAGATAGGGTCTCCCTCTCTTCCCCAGGCCAGAGTGCAGTGTCATTGTCATAGCTCCCTTTAACCTCAAACTCCTGGTCTCAAGTGATCCTTCTTGCCTCAGCCTCCCAAGAAGCTGGGATTATAGGCATGTGTTACCACATCCAGCTAATCTGGTTTTTTAATTTTTTGTAGAGACAGGGTCTCACTATTGCCCAGGCTGGTTTCAAACTCCTGACCTCAAGCAACCCTCCTTCTTTGGCCTCCCAAAGCTCTAGAATGACAGGCCTGGCCTACACTTATTTATCCACCTTTTAAAACTTAACATATTAAAAAAATTCCAATGACAGAAAAAATTCTTGGTGACCATACTACTATATAAAGATATTCCTCATTCCTTTTTTTCCTCTCATTTATTTTTATAGCTGCATGGCATTCCATTATACGAATGTACCACAGTTTAATCCCCTAGTAATGAATATTTGGGTTGTTTCCATTTTTTGCAATTCCAAATAATGATGCAAGGAATAGTCCTATGAATATATCTTTTCGTATTTTTGCCAGCACATCTATGGACTAGATCCTTAGAAGCAGAATTGCTGGGTAAAAGTAAATGGTTATATAATTTTGTTAGGAACTCACGAACTCCCCTCCATAAGGTTTGTATGTTAATTAACAATGTGCGAGACTATTTCCCCACATGCTCATTAATAGAGTATGTTATCAAAATTTTTTTATTTTTGCTAAGTTGATAGATGAGAAATGGAATCTTTCTGTACTTTATTCTGCATTTCTCTATTTCTGGGTGATATTGAGCATCTTTTCCATATATTTAAAGATATCTACATTTTTTCCCCTATAGTGTTGTTGGCTTTCTACTTCTCATTTTAGAAGCTTTTTACATATTAGGGATACTAACCCTTTATCTTTAATGTAAATTATAAATTTTGTTCTAGTTTGTCACTTGTCTTTATTTTGCTTAAAATTTTTTTCACTATGCAAAAAATTTTTAATGTAAACAAATCATGAATTTGTTCATCACTGCTTCTGGATATTGAATTAGTTAGAAAAGTTTCCCTCCACTCCTAGCATATTTACTTGTCTTTTCCTTTAGCACTTGTATGGTTTCATATTTTACATTTAATTATTTGATCCGCTTGGAATTTATCTAGATTTACAGAGCAAACTTGGGAGTTATTTCTGTAAATCCTTTTTGTATCACTTTACTCTTCAACTCTGACCAGTTTATCTACTTCAATAAATACTGGATCTAATTTCCATTCAATAAATCTTCATGGAGGGTTAAATATTTTAGTTTCCAATTTGCTTTCTTCTTTTACCTCAATTAAAATTACTTCATATTCTATAACTGATATGAAAATGTTCATTGCAAAGAAATAAAGTATAAATAAACTAAAAATTACTTAATAACTTACCATCCTATGATAATCATCATAGCATTTTTACAATCATCTTTTCATGTCCCTGTTTGTCATATACACATATTGCTGTTTGTTTTCTAAAAGTATTTCATATTTGGGTCTCATTTAGCTTATAAGTGTTTATTTTTTTAAGATAAAGCATATTTTGTTTTTACAGATTGTTTCCTTTTTAGATTTCATCCTAATTCATAAAGCCTGTAAATATTAATTTAACATTTTAGGGTTCCACCTCAACAGAATGTCTATTATATACTGAGCACTGTGCTGATAGGAATATGGCATGGAATGAAGGTAGACAGAGGAGCTTTTTCCAGAGCCTAGTGGGAGATACAAACAATCTAATAGGTGAACTATTACGATGCAGCAAGATAAATGCTGAAGTCAGAGACATTAGAGTTCTAAGGGAGCTGAAAGAGGATGGCTAGCTCATGTTTGGATGTGTATGGTGAGGGAGGTGTCAGGGAACACTTCATTGCTAAACTGAGATTGAAAAGATAAGTGTGAGTTATACAGATGAAAGGGAGGCTACAGACATGTGTTTCAGGTATTTGTAAACACTGAGAAGAAAGAGGGTAATTCATTCAAGAATTTAGGCTCAAGTACAGAGATAAAAAAAATAGAAAGAAAAATAATGAGTGCTGAATAAATAGGAAGGGACCAGAAAAGTCATGTTTGCATTGCACCTTGAGAGTAATGGAGGAAGAACAATGGAGGCAGACCAGTTCCCTCCTTGAAATAATTAAAGAAGCCATATATATTTTTAAAAATTCAAGCTTGGCCCAAGCAGAGGACCTGTGCTGGAGAAGGGAAAAAGTGCAAAAGCTTTTAGAAGTTCATGAGACTGGAGTGAAAATTTGGAAACTTAAGGAATCTCAACCTGGGCTTCCCATGGCTGAGTTCTAGGATTGCAAGGGAAGCTGGGGAACTAGGTCCAAAACTATAAAAACTGTAGTAAAAAGGTCCTTCACATTTGTGATGGTTGGGAACAAAGACCAGCTGAGGGGAAAGGACATGCCACAAACACAGGAAGGTCTTTTCTTGAAGACATTCACTAGATAAGTTTCATGAGGTAGAAGGTCTGGGAGCTTGGAGAGCAGAGCTATTTCAACTTCAATATTTTAGGTCTGAGAAGACAAAGGACCTCAAAGACCTTCTTAATTTAAAGCCTGGGAGAAGCATGTCAGAGTAAAAGGGAATAGCAGGGGTAAACTGAATCGTATTAAAACTGAAACTGCCCCACATCTCATCCTAGAGTGAATTGAAATACTCAGCCTATATAAATGACTGGCGAGTAAGAGAAAAGAATCCAACAAAATACTTAAGAATACGTAAATAAATCCTATGAATCAATAAGACTGACAATTCCAGAGAAAATTAACAGACACTTTATAAAAGAAAATATCCCAATTAGCCAATATACATACAGAAAAGTGAATAACATTATTAGCCATAAAGGAAATAAAAATTAAAACTACGAAGTGATTCAACTAAACATCCACTAGAATAGCTAAAACAAAAAACACAGAAAATACCAAAATAACAAGAATGTGGAAAAACTGGAACTCTCATATACTGCCAAGGGGAGTTTAAACTGGTACAACCACACTGGAAAACTCTTTGACAGTACCTACTAAAGCTGAACACATGCTTACTCTATGACTCAGTGTATTAGTTTCCTATAGCTGCTGGAACAAATTACCACAAACTTGGGGGCTTAAAACAACAAATATGTATTATCTCACAGTTTTAGGGGTCAGAAGTCCAAAATTGGTCTCATTAAACCAAAATGAATGCGTCAGCAGAGTCATTCTGGAGGTTCTAGGGGAGAATTTTTTCCTTGCCTTTTCCACCTGCCTATATTCCTTAGCTTGTAGCCCCCACTTCCATCAATTATATTCCTCCACCTCTTTTTCCATTATTACATCTCTTCCTCTGACTCTCTCCTGTCTCCTTCTTACTCTTACAAGGACTATATGATTACATTGGGCCCACTCAGGTGATACAAGATAATCTCTCCACCTCAAGTCCTTACATCACATTTGTAAAATCCTTTTTGCTATGTGAGGTAATATAGTCATAGGTTCTGGAGATTAGAACATGGAAATCTTTGGGAAGGCTATTATTCTGTTTCCCAATTTTCTACTACTGGGTTCATTCCCAATAAAATTGCACAGAATTACCATAGTATCATTATTTAAAATAGCCCCAAATGGAAAATCACCCAAATGCCCATCAATAATACAGTAGATAAATATGTTATGGTATATTCCCAGGATGGAATACCTTACCATATTGAAAATGACCAACAAGTACATGTAACAATTTGGGAGACTCTCAGAAACATGTTGAGCAAGAGAAGTCAGACAACAGACACAAGAGTAAAACCTGGATGATTTTATCTGCATAAAAGTAAATAATAATTTTTAAAAAGTAATTCCATTAGAAATTAGTGATTACCCTTGCTAGAAGAGGGGCAAGCAGAAACTGGAAGGGGAAACGAGGGGAATATCCGGGCCACAAACAATACTCTTTTTCTTGATCTTGATGCTATTCTTAAGCACAGTTACACAGACACACTGAAACCTGAAAAACTCATCTAGATGTAAAATTATGATGCTCATGCTTTTTATGAATGTTATGCTTTAATAAATAATTTTTTAAAAAGAATAGTGAGGAGTCAATAAAGTATTTTAATCAGAAAAATGCCATGATCAATTTTTCTTGCCAAATAGAGTATCTAAACAGTTACTTGATAGCTAGGCTTAGAAGATTATATAAACTTTTAGTATTTTTCTCAAAAGACCTCTTTTCTCATGCCCTTAACACAGTTATTCCTTTTTTTTTTTTTTTTTTTTTAACAAATCGCAAGTTTTCTTCTTTTTGTGCTACAGGATGTTTAGGATGGTGCCTCATGAGTTCATTAGAACTATGTAGTGAAATGCTTCAACTGCAGGATTGAAATTCTAAAAAGTACTTTAAAAAGAGGATATGAAGTCTGTCTCCTAAGTACGTATATTTAAGTTGGACATTAACTTTAAGAAGTGTCCATAATATGATCTCATTGAACTTGTACATCATGCTAACTTAAAAAGAAAAAACTCTACATACTCTAATTGTGTAGCTTGTTTATCCCCTTAATTCTCAGAGGTTTGATTCTTCATTTATCACTGTATTTTTAAGAAGTTAAACATAATAATCTCTCTTCAATGCTTCTCTTATTCGTGCTTGATTTTCCAAATTATTACAGATATATAACCATGTTAGCTCTCTTAATTATATCAACAATTTCCATAAGTTCCTTAAGAGTTTTGAGAGACTAATATTGCACAAGGTTTTAAATATTTAAAAAGAGATTTACTTGCTAGATTTTTCAAGCGGTAAATATTTAGTTTCCATAAAAGGGTACTGACATTTTTTCTTTCTTTTTTTCTTCCCTTTCCTTCCTTCCAGTCAACAAGCATTAATTGAAGCCCTTTTGTATGTCAAATACTCTTCTAGCCATTGAGGACAGTTCTATGACTAAATTAGCATTCCCTGTCTTATGGGGCTTACATACTAGTGAAGAGTCAGCCATGATGAATAAATATCAATATACCATTATTTATCTCAATAGTATATTAGAAAGTCATAAGAGCTATGCAGAAATATAAAGCATATTTATATATGATGAGACATTCTGAGAAAATCATCAGATTACAAAGAAATATTATGTTTTTCTTTTAAAGAGGTCAAAACAGTAATGTTTATGTTGCTTGTTTGTACTGAAACTTAAAACATATTTATTAATCTTATAACCCAACAGGTTAATGAACAAATACTATTATCTAGGAAGTACAACAGAAAAATAACAGACAAAAAAGGCTTAGAAATCTTTTTGGTAATAACCATCACCCATAGAGAATTAAAGCAGCAGACTTCCTAAAGGAGCTATTTCAAATCTTCATGGTGACAAGTTCAAGCCTTTCTCCTTTTGAATAAAGCAAATTTATTGTTTGTCAAACTTCTAGATCATATCTCCTAGTAGAAATTTTTTACTAAGCATAAACATGTATAATAAGAACATGTTCCTAAGCAGGAAAATTTCCCTTTAGATGTATTCTGCCAAAATATTGCTTACTTAGACAATCTGGTACATTTTGTGTAGCCCTCAACTCTACAGATGGTTGCACTTCCTTAATATTGCCTGCCTATAATTTTAAGAAGTACTACAGTGCACTTCAGGGACTGTATGTGCTATAAAAATGGAAGGTGCTTTATAAACAACTTACCTTGCAGTTCTCCCAAAGGAAGTTATTAAAGTAATAAAGCTATCCAGAAGTAACAGACTACTCTGAATGTAAAATATTAATGAGATTTTCTACCTAAAAAGTATATTCCCTTTCATTAGCTTCTTTAACTATACAAAACAGATAGGTCCCGTAAGATAAGAACTAAAAAACATACAGTGAATCTGGCAATTAAGAAGTAGATCAGGACAGGCGTGGTGGCTCACGTCTGTAATCACAGCTCTTTGGGAGGCTGAGGAGGGAGGATCACTTGAGGTCAGGAGTTTGAGATAAGTCTGAGCAAGAGTGAGACCTCTGTCTACAAAAAATAGGAAAATTAGCCGGGCACGGTGGCATGTGCCTATAATCCCAGCTACTCAGGAGGCACAGGCAGGAGGATCCCTTGAGCCCAGGAATGTGAGGTTGCAGTAAGCTATGAGGATGCCACTGCACTCTAGCCTAGGCACCCTGACTCCAAAACACACACACACAAAAACAACAAGAAAAAACAAAAAACAAGAAGTAGGTGTAGGTCATTGCTTACCTTAATAACTATTTCAATAGAATGGTAGAAGATAAGCAGATCACAGTTGAGAAATCAACAGTATGAAAACAAAGACAAAAAAATGCAAACTCCTCTTTTGAGAAATTTAGGTAAAAAGAAAAGGAGAGAGTTAACAGCAACTAAAAATGGTTAAGGAAGAAAAGCAGGTGATTACAGACAAGTTAAATGACAATACCATTAAATACATACACACACCACTACCCTATATAATATTTTGAAATGTATTCCTAACTATTGTTTTTAAAACTTCGATGCTTCTGGTCATGATATTAAAACATAGGACCAGATTTATTCCCCTATCTGAAATAAACAAACAAAAAATGGACACAATATATGAAATAATGGCTTTCAAGACACATAACAACATGCAACAAAGGACAGTGTCTTTGAGAGACAGGAAACAAAAGAGGTAAATCATGACTGTCCTAGCTTAGGAGGAACAGACCTCTCTCTCTACCACAATTGCCCACAGAACAGGAAAACAGAAGGCAACTAGAGTTCATAGGATAGAATACCAGAGGGGACAGAGCTGCATAGACAAAGAATCCCAGAGGTCTGCAAAGTTCACCTTGAGTATTCAGCAAAACACTGATCAGCACATGTGTGTGAGAAAATTTCCAGAGTCTGGAGGGGGGAAAAACACATGAAAGGATTAAAGGGAACATACCTATCATATCCACACAAGGCACAATAGTGCCTATTCTCTAAAACCACAGGCTGGAAAATCTCATAATTCACAGGGTATTTGGGGTTACTAAAGAATATCTCAGTAGTGGGAAATAATTAGCCCCCAATTAACCACTGCTCTGGATTTGCTAATAAATTTTAAGGCAAGCCTCAAAAGGATCAAACTGTTTCTAAGTAACTTGACAGTGTCAGAGAATATAAAAATATGTACAACAAAAGTAACCAGCACCAAACAAGGTAAAATTCATCATATATAATATCCAATAAAAATTTTTAGACATGCAAAGAAATAGAAAAATAAGATCCATGATGGAAAGAAAATTCAACCAAACCACAAAAACCCAGAATTGACACAGATGTTAGAATTAGCAGGCAAGGACATTTCCATCTTACTCTGTACAGTTCCACTTTCTTATTGTTTCTTATGTTTGTTTAGTTTACCTTATATAATTTCTACTAAAAATGTGCCACATCAATCAATAATAAACAATACTGGAAGATGTAATGATTAAAAGTCTGGAATTTTTCAAGTGTGCTGAAGCCTTTTTTCTTTGTAGATTCCTGTCATATTGAGAGAAGAAACATTCAAAATACAAATGAAATGAACTCATTTAAAGAAAGAAAATAATGACTATGACAACTACAAGCTTTTTTAAAAAATTTTGTTTTTTTGGAGACAGAGTCTTGCTCCGTTGGCTGGGCTAGAGTGCAGTGGCATCATCATAGCTCACTGCAACCTCAAAGTCTTGGGCTCTAGTGATCCTCCTGCCTCAGCCTACTGAGTAGTTGGGAGTACGGGCACATATCACTATGCTTAGATAATTCAAAAAAATTTTTTTTGTAGATACGGGGTCTTGCTGTTGCCCAGGCTGGTCTTGAACTCCTGAGCCCAAGCAATCCTCACTTGTGTCACAGTGGCCTCCCAAAGTGCTGGGATTACAGGCATGTGCCAATGCGCCCAGCCTAAAAAGAGTTTTTAAAGTGATAATGTACATTTTAGATTAATACTTAACAACAAACACATTACAACAGCCATAAATGAGCTTTTAAAAATTTTTTTGGCTTAAACAACAGAAATTTGTATCTCATAGTTCTGGTAGCTAGAAGCCCAAGATCAAGGTTCTAGCACTGTTCAGTTTCTCTTCCTAGCTTGCTGATGGTTACCTTCTTGATAAGTGCTCTCATGGACTTTCCCTGGTGCCTGTGCACACAGAAAGCTAGCAAATTCCCTAGTGTCTCTTCTTATAAGTAATGCTGTAGAATCAGAGCCCACCCTTATGACTTCATTTAACCTTAATTACTTCCATAAAGGCCCTATCTCCAAATACAGTTACATTGGGAGCTAGGGCTTCAATATAGGAATTGGCTGGGGGGATATAAACATTTAGTCCATAATAAAAATATTTTGAATATTTTCAACAACTATTTTTTTCTAACTTTTATTTTCTTCCTCCCTTTCTCTTTTGGTTCTGAAACTGCAATTACATCTATATTAGACTATTTGATATGTCCCACAGGTCCTGAGAGTCTGATAATTCTTTAAGTTTGTTTTAAAATCTCAGTCCTTTATTTTGTTTTGTTTTTTTTTTGAGACAGAGTCTCACTTTATAGCCCAGGCTAGAGTGAGTGCCATGGCGTCAGCCTAGCTCACAGCAACCTCAAACTCCTGGGCTCGAGCAATCCTGCTGCCTCAGCCTCCCGAGTAGCTGGGACTACAGGCATGCGCCACCATGCCCGGCTAATTTTTTCTATATATATTAGTTGGCCAATTAATTTCTTTCTATTTATAGTAGAGATGGAGCCTCGCTCTTGCTCAGGCTGGTCTCGAACTCCTGAGCTGAAACGATCCGCCCACCTCGGCCTCCCAGAGAGCTAGGATTACAGGCTTGAGCCACCGCGCCCCGGCCTCAGTCCTTTATTTTGAATCATGTCTACGAGTATGTCTTCAAGTTCATTGATTCTTTTTTTTCTCCTCAAGGTTAAATCTGCTGTTAGTCCCATTTAGTGAAATAATTTCAGATATTCTATTTTTCATATATGGAAGTTCCATTTCATTCCTCATATTGTTCATTTATCTCATTATGTTTATACTATTCTTTAAATACTTGAGCATACTTATAATGGTTACAAGGAGTGTTTTACATTCCTGGTCTGCTTATTCCATTGATTCTTTAGCTTCTGTGTTTGTTTCTCCTGGTTATGAGTCACATTTTCCTACTTTTTCCCATGTCTACTCATTTTAATTGGATGCTGGTTATATGATTTTACATTGTTGAGTGCCAGATTTTGTTGTATTCCTTTTAAACTCTTTAAAGAGTTTTGGACTCAGCAAGAATAACAGACTATTGATTCACATTTTTTGTGTGTGTGCAGCTATCCTGAAATTGCCAGGTAGAAAGCTGGAGTAATTTCAGCATTCAATTTGTTTCCCTTCATCAGGGATCACAATCCTGTGCTGCCTGTTGTTCAGTATCTAAAAACTGCTATTTCATAAATTTTATTCAGTGTTCTAATTTAAGTTGGGAGAACATTTTGTGTAATAGTTACCTTTCCATGTATGGAAGTAAAAGTCCATTAAATGACCCTTACTTTCTTTTCAAAATGTATGTGACGTTGGATTCAAACACAACTAATCCCTAATTTGTTATGTTTAGTAATGGGAAACTGGCTTTCTCCAGTTTCAAAAAGCATCATCTGCTGGGCATGGTGGCAAGCCTGTAACCCTAGATCCTCAGGAGGCTGAGGCGGGAGGGTCACTTGAGGCCAAGAGTTCGAGGCTGTAGCTGCGCTATATTTGTGCCTTTGAATAGCCAATGCACTCCAGCTTGGGTGACACAGCAATATCCCATCTCAAAAAGTAAACTAAACCCCAAAACATCATCTTTCAGAGAACAGGAAACAATTTGATGTTGTAGAGTGTGACATATTGGAAAGATCCATGCAGGTAGGCTTAGGGTTAGAGAAATGAGAGATAGGAAAAGAGGTGGCAGGATAGCATGAATAAGAGAAAAAATTATTTCAACACTGAAAAATTTGTGTCTCAGCCAGGTGTGGTGGCTCACAGTTGTAATCCTAGCACTTTGGGAGGCCAAGGCTGGAGGACTGCTTGAGGACAGGAGTTCAAGATCAGCGTGAGCAATAGTGAGACCCCATCTCTATAAAAATAGAAAAATTAGCTGGGCATGGTTCTGCGTACCTGTAGTCCCAGCTACTTGGGAGGCTGAGGCAGGAGGATCACTAGAGCCTAGGAATTTGAGGTTGTAGTGAGCTTTCATGATGCCACTGCACTCTAGTCTGGGTGACAGAGTGAGACCCTGTCTTAAACACACAAAAAAGAATTGGTGTGTCTGTGAAGTTTTGAAATAGAAGAGGGATGTTGATTTTAATAAAGTTACATTGGAGTCAATACTTAAACTATTTTAAGTATTAAACTATTAAAATACTTAAAATATTTTAAGTATTTTCAAAATGTGTGACTAAATAGAATATAGGAGCTCTGGTTTAATAGCAACAATAGGGATTTATATGTGTCTCACTTCCAAAACATAATTTTGTTTTCTATGCAAAATATCACAGATCATTCAAAATATCCATGGAAAGCTGGTGCCACTCTCATTCCACCCTCATTGTGAATGGTAGGAAATATTACTAATAATATAATCATGTTTGTTTGATTCAATTTTTATCTAAGCATTAGCAACACTAAGACATCTCAAGATCCAGTAATCAGTGCAAAAAAACTCCAATTAGCCTCGATCGTGATGCACATTAGAGTGATTTTATGGTTATCCAACTCTAAATTTGGTTGCAATTGCAGGTTGGTCAGTAAAAGACCAATCCATTCCATTGTCTAATATCTTAAGGGAGAAGTATGGAAAGAGAAATAAGAGGAGGGTGTAATTAAAAGAATAAATATGGGTCCCTTCTGTCACATTATGGAATGAGACCCTCTCCATAGTTACAGGACTCTGAAAGAAAGGAGATAGTAATGCTCATAAAGTACTTCAAACTGATTTTTCTTGAGGCTCAGAGAGGAGAAAATCATTATTAGTTAAATAAATAAACCCCTTTCTTTCTGGTAAACAGAGTCCGAAGTTATAACTGTACTTCTCCTGCACCCCCAACTTACAGTAGTGATGATCATCAGGAGATACCTCTTCACCTAACTCAGACATTTGGGTTTAAAAGTGTTTCCATAAATGAGCTTTTGCATTTGCTTTCTTTTATTCCAAAAAACTGAAATTTTAATTTTATAATTATGCTTATATATTTTGTAGGTTAATTTACATCTTTCATTTTGTTACTGGTATGTTAGTAAGTGGATTCCATTAAACATCATTGGCTTACAATGTGAAAAGTCAAATATTAAAGAAAACTTCATGATGACAACTGTTTCTTCAAGAAAACTGATTTTGTTCATAAATGAAGAAACAATTGAAAGGCTACACTTATACTATGTCTGAATATTTGAAAATCTCTCTCCTGAAATAATCTCATGAATTTTAAATTTCAAACATTTTAAAAGATTTTATAGGCCGGGCTCGGTGGCTCACGCCTGTAATCCTAGCTCTCTAGGAGGCTGAGGTGGGTGGATTGCTTGAGGTCAGGAGTTTGAAACCAGCCTGAGCAAGAGCGAGACCCTGTCTCTACTATAAATAGAAAGAAATCAATTGGCCAACTAATATATATAGAAAAAATTAGCCGGGCGTGGTGGCGCATGCCTGTAGTCCCAGCTACTTGGGAGGCTGAGGCAGCAGAATCGCTTGAGCCCAGGAGTTTGAGGTTGCTGTGAGCTAGACTGATGCCACGGCACTCACTCTAGCCTGGGCAACAAAATGAGACTCTGCCTCAAAAAAAAAGATTTTATAATGTTCATTTAGTTGGAAAACTTAACAATTATTGAACCAAAGGTATAGGTATATGGACCTTTACTTCACTATTGTTTTAACTTTTTCATGTTTGGAATAATAAACTGGTTGTGAGATGCAGCCAAAATACTGCTCAAAGGGAAATTATATTACAAAAGAAAGGTTTATCAGTAATCTAAACTTAAGCTTGATAAACAAGAAAAAGAACATATCAAAACTAAAGCAAAGAGAAGAAGAAAATAATCTTACGAGCAGAAAACAATAAAATTAATAAATAATAGGAAAAAAATAAAATGAAAGCTGGTTTCTGAGGTGAATAAAATTAATAACACTTTAATCATAATTATCAGGAAAAAGAAAGAAATTGGTATCAGAAATAAGATATGAAACATCACATCAGATTCTACATACAAAGGATAGTAAAATAGCATTTTAAGTAATTTTATGATAATAAATTTGAAAACTTCAATGAATTGGAAAAATTATTTAAAAGGTACTAACTATCAGAACTCACTTAAGAAGAAATAGACAAATGGAATATCCCTGTATGTATAAAAAAGTTAAATTCGTACTTCATAGTATTCCCACAAAGAAAACTCCAGGCCTCAGATGAGTTCCCTGGTGAATTCTACCAAAGAGTTCAGGAAGAAATAATACAAATTCTACACAAACTGCTAAAGAAAATGGAACAGGACAGAATACCTTCCAACTTATTCTCTGAGGTCAGCATTATCCTGCTACCAAAACTAGAAAAAGACATTGCAAGAAAAGAAAACTACAAATAATTATCTTGTGCCTATAGATGCAAAAAAACCTTAATTTTTTTTTAAAACAAATTGAACGCAACAACATACAAAGATGATACCTCATGACCATGTGGAGTTTATCTTAGGAATGCAAAGTTCAACATTTGAAAATCAATAATGTAATTCATTATATTAATAGATTAAAATAATTAAAACTATTTGATTATCTAAATGATGCAGAAAAAGCACTGGAAAAAATGAACAACAAATCAAAGTGAAGATATCGATAAACTAGAAATACAAGAGAACTTCCTCAACTTGATAAAGATCATCACTGAAAAACTTATCATACTTAATGTTGACTGAATGCTTTCTTTCTAAGCTTATAAACAAGGCAAGAATGTCCACTTTACTTCCAGTGTACACTGTACTGGAGATTTTAGCCAGTGTAATAAGGCAAGGAATAGAACTAGTCAGACTGGAAAAAGAAATAAAACTTTTTATTTGCAGAACACACGATCACCAACATAGAAAATCCTAAAAATTGTCCAATAACTACAAGAACTAATAAACAAGGTTAGCAAAGTCAGAGGATATACAAATATAACTATGTTTCTACATTTTAACAATGATTATAAAGTAAAATTTTAAAAATAGTATTTGCAATAGCACCAAAATATATGAAATAATGATAAATTTAAGATTTGCTAGAACCACACACTAAAAACTAGATAGCATTTATAAGAGAAAATGTAAAACATCTACGTAAATCAGAATATATATCATGCTATGGGTCAGAAGACTCAATATTAAGCTGTGAATTCATCACTTATTGATCTGTTATAATTTTCATCAAAATCTCAAGAGTCAATTTTTGTAAGCTGATTATGAAATACTAATATATGTATATATGGAAATGCAAAGAGCCTAGAATAACCAAAATTATTCTGATACACAACAAAATTGGAAGACTTACACTGTTGTGATCAAAAGCTTATTGTACTCATATAAACATAGATATGCAAAAAAATAGAACAAAACGGAGTCCAGAAATAGTGTTAGTCATATATAATCAAATGATTTTCAACAAAAATGTCCCAAGAAATCAAAATGCAGAGATTAACCTTTTAGAGACATATGCAAAGAAATGAGCGTTGAGATAACTCACACCATATACAAAAATTAACTCAAACTAGTAAAACTTCTAGAATAAAATACAAAAGAAAATATTTCTGACTTTGGGTTACACAACAATTTCTGAAGTCAAAAAAAGCTACAAATTATTTAAAGTTTTGATCAATTAGAGTTTATCAAAATTAAAACATCTGTCCTTTGAAGGCATTGTTAACAAAACAAAAAGGCAAGCCGAATAATAGGAGAAAATACCTACAAACATACATCTAAGAAAGGACTTTGAATCCAGAATATATAGATACCTTATGACTCAATAAGAAGAGGACAAGCATTACAATAAACACAGAGGGAAATAATCTAAACAAACACATAACCAAAGAAAGTTCTACAGAATGGCAGACAAGTATGTGAAAATGTGGTCAACATGTTCTATGATCTGAATGCTTGTGTATCCCAAAATTCATATGTTGAAACCTAATCACCAATGTGATGGTATTAGAAAGTGGCCCTTTGGGAGGTGATAAGATCAAGAGGAGGAGTCCTCATGAAGGAGATTAGTGCCCTGATAAAAGAGGCTCAGAGAGCTTCCCTCCCCCTTTACACTATGTAAGGACACAGTATGAATGTACCATCCATGAACCAGGAAACAGGCCCCCACCAGATACTGAATCTGCCAGCACCTTGATCTTGGACTTACAGCCTCCAGGAACTTTGAGAAATAAATTTCTGTTGTTGTAAGTTACCCGGTCTGTGGTATTTTGTTATAGCAGTCCAAATGGACTATGAAAGCATCATTAGTCTTTAGGCTAGAGGAAGCTAAAACCACAATGAAAAACCACTACACACACACCATCTACTTTGGAATGACTAAAATTAAAAAGACTGACAATATCATGGATTTACAAAAATATAGAGCAATTGGAACTATTCCATATTACTGATGGGAATGCAAAATGGCATATCCATTTTGTAAACTAGTTTTGCAGTTTCTGTAAAGTTAAACCAAATTCCATTCTTGGAATTTACCAAATGATTAGGCAATTCCACTGTTACATATTTACACAAGAGAATGAACACATATGTCTACAAAAGTGACCTGTATGTAAATAATCATAGTAACTTTATTCATAACAATCCAAAGCTCTAACAACCAAGTTGTTACCCAATTGGGGATTGGATAAAAAATTGTGGTATATATCCACACAATGGAATACTATGCAATAATAAAAAGGAAATGGACTACTGATATACACAACAACACAGGTGAATCTTAAAATAACTATGCTAAAACAAAAGAATGCATACTGTATGATTCTAGTTTTATGAAAATCTAGAAGAAGCAAAATATAGTGATAGAACACAGATCATTAGTTGCCAGGAGCCAAGGAGTAGAAGTAGCACATTAACTGCAAAAGTACGTAAGAGAAATTTTGGGGAGGATGAAAATGTTCTATATCTTAATTATGATGATGGTTATATGAATGTAAACATTTGTCAAACTTCCTAGAATTCTATGTTTAAAATTGGTGAATTTTACTGCATATAATTTATATCTCAATAAAGCTGACCAGAAACAGAAACCTAATGCAGGGAGTTATACAGTATTTATTCTCTCCTAAGATTAGTAGTGTGATTCACAAGTAAATGGAGTAAATCACTCCTAAATAAACCAGCTACTTAAGTTCTGTTTAGCTACAAATAAATGAAGACCTCTTTTGTGGTTACTATCTTAAATTGCATACTTAATTAGAAAGAAGTAGGGAGGCAAGAAGAGTGGTTTATTCAACTTCAGGGTCCCAGTGACCAAATAATGTTTAGCATATAGTAGTAGGTACTTTAAGCAAATGTTTGTGAATAATAATTTAACTAGAAACAAACTCTTAACCCCTTTTAAAAAGCGTAGGTATATTCAATGTTCTTATATAAAGTATTTAGACAAACATGCATAAGGTATTAGCTGATTTGCATATTTCATTGTTTAGACTTATCCTGTGCCATTATTTCATGACATAAACAAATTAAGAAAAAGCTTTGTGGATCATATTTGAATGACCAACTTTTAATTCATGATGCAGATATCTCATCTGATCATTCATTAAATCTTTATTTTTAACAATAAAGAAAAAGTTGTAGTTTCTAAATTTTTATATCTTTTAGTTAGGAATTAAAGTAATTCTAAAAATACGAACTGAATTTTTCAAGATCAACTGCTTTATACTGTCCATATAGGAAATATTCAGAGTTCTTCCAATGTTTGAATTATGGAGAATTGACTTATCCTTCTGGAGAATTTTATTCTAAATACTAATTATAAAAATACATAAAAAATTTCTTTACTGGTTACAAAACAGACTATATGGCTAAGAGACTATATGTTAAACATGTAGAAAAAATGACAATTACCCAGGAGTTTGAAAATAATAATAAAAAATATTTTGTAAACCAACAGAGCAGAACTTTTTGACATCAAATTTTAAAGTTACTGAAAAACTTTATTTTTGCCAAATAAATAGCAAACTTACACTCTGTTGCTGTACGAAATTGAGAAGAAAGTGCCTGAGTAACTGAATTCCAAAACGTGTAGAAAATTTCAGGTTGTCCATCCTGTGAACCAAAAAAAAAGAATACATTTTAAGAAATTATAATGGACAAGATATAGCATTGAGAATTTATCTAAAATTTGAACAATATTTTTTAGACACCTAATTATCAAACAATGAAATTATTAAGAAACTAAGTAGAAATATTATATAGACAAATCAAATTATGTCTCATGTTCAAGCAATCAGTCATTATTCTGCTCTACCACTTAATAGCTGGTGTGACCCAGGGCAAGGTCCTTAACTATTCTGTGCCTTGGTTACTTACTTATAAAATGGACATGGTAACAGTAACTACACATTGCAGAATTATTATGAGGATTAAACAAATTAATAAACATCTTAGAACAGTGCCTGACATATACAATAAACCCTCAATGAATGCTAGCTATTATTATTACAAATTACTACTATTATCATCATCCTTTGATATACAGAAGGCAATTCATGTGACTATAACAAAATGATGGACAAAGCAAATTACACTAAGGACGACTAACAGGAAATAATTCACCATTATAAAAAAGAGTAGTTGAAACATAGACACAGTTTTAAAAAAAGAAAAGAAACAGGAATTATTACTACTCAGTTTAGCATGACACTTTCATTCAAATTTAAATATATGTTTTAGAAAGTAATCACTAAGAAGATAAATATTAGTAAAAGTATCATTTGTTAAAAACAAAGTACTTTAATACTGTTAAAATGGAATCACACTCTTAGAAATTTTGCCAAATACTTTAACGTATGTCTGTATGTGTGGTGTACAATATGAGACTGCCAATATTCTACTATTTTTTCAGTACAAAACAACAATTTCATATGGTTATAAGTAATAGTATAAATAAAATTTGTCTAATGTTCAAATATTACTACCACCCTAAAAATAACATTTATAATTTTGGATAAGTGAACAAAATAGCTAATGAAAAATACTGATTTGTGACTTTTATATCTATGTACACTTTCATTTTCATTTTTATTTGTTTCTTTCTTCAATAAGTCTATGGTTATGAATTTACTCAAGTGAGAATTGTGTATCACAAAAAAGGAAAATCAAATCATTGTTGATTTCTTATGCACTCATCAGAAAATACATTCAGAGTCCCAAGATTTTTTGTATTATGTTTTGTGTATCTCAGTTTAAAGTAGATGTCTTCCCTCACATTAAAGAAGTATCATAATATACTACATTAACAGAATGAAGGACAAAAATCACATGATCATCTCAATGTAGAAAAAACATCTGACAAAACACCCTCTTATGATGAAAATATTCAGTAAAATAGAACTAGAAGGAAATTATAACAAAGGCCATATATGTAAAACTCACAGCTAACATCATATTCTATGGTGCAAAACAGAAAAGCTTTCCCTCTAAGATCAGGAACAAGGCCAGAATGCCCACTCTCATCAGTTCTATACAATATAGTACTGGGAGTTCTGCCAGAAGAATCAAGCAAGAAAAAGAAATAAAAGGCATCCAAATTGGAAAGGAAGAAGTAAAATTATCTCTGTTTGTAGATGACATGATCTTGTATGTGGAAAACTCTCAAGAGCCCATTAAAAAACCCTGTTAAACTAATAATTGAATGCAGCGAAGTTGTAGGCTACAAAATCAACACACAAAAATTAGTTGTGTCTCTACACAATAAAAATGAACAATCTGAAAAGGAAATGAAGAAAACTATTCCATTTATAACATCATTCAAAAGAATACTTAAGAATAAACATATCTAAGAAGGAAAAAGGCTTATATACTGGAAACTACAAAATACTGCTAAAAGAAATTAAAGATGACACAAATAGAAAGACATCTCACGTGTTATGGTTTAGAAGATTTAATATTGTTAAAATGTCCATACCCCACAAAGTCACCTAGGGGTTCAATACAATCCCTAACAAAATCTCAATAGCATTTTTGCAAAAATAGGAAAAAAAAAATCCTAAAATCCATACAGAATCTCAAGGGACCTCAAATATCCAAATATCTTTCTTGAGAAAGAAAAAAAAAAAGCTAGAGGCTTCATACTTCCTGACTTCCAAGCATATTACAGAGCTGGACATCATGGCATGTGCTTATAGTCTCAGATACTCAGGAGGCTGAGGCGGGAAGATCACTTGAGCTCAGGAGTTCAAAACCAGCCTGGGCAACACGGTGAGATCCCATCTCTAAAAAAATATTATTATATAAAGCTTCAGTAATTGAAAAGTATGGTAGCAGCATAAAGACAGACGCATGGACCAATGGAAGAGAATAAAGAATCCAGAAATAAACCCTCAAAGATACGGTCATACAATCTTCAACAATGGTGTCAAGGCTACTCGAGGATTAAAGGACAGTTTCTTCAATAAATGCTGCTGGGAAAACTGGATATACACATGCAAAAGAATGACATTGACCCCTTACCTTCCATCATGTATAAAAAATACTTTCAAAATGGATTAAAGAACTGAAATTATAATTCCTAGAAGAAAACATATGGGAAAAGCTCCACGACAATGGGTTTGTCAATAATTCTTTTTTATGACATCAAAAGCGCAGGCAACAAAAACAAAAATAGGCAAATCAGACTACATAAAACTTCAAAACTTCCACACAGCAAAGGAAACAACCAACAGAGCAAAAAGGCAACCTACAGAATGGGAGAAAATATTTACTAACCATATATCTGATAAGGAGTTAATATTCAGAATATATAAAGAACTCTTACAACTCAAAAATAAAAAACAAAACATAAGCAAAGGACTTGAATAGACACTTCTTCAAAGAAAATATATGAATGTCCATCAAGCACATGAAAAGATGCTCAACATTACTAATAATCAAAGAAATGCAAATCAAAACCACAATATGAGATATCACCTCATACCTATCAGGATGGCTACTACCAAAAACCAGAAAATAGTAAGTGCTGACAAGGATATGGAGGAATTGGAACCCTTGTGCACTGTTGGTGGGAATGTAAAGATGTGCAGCCAACTATAGAAAACATTAGAGAGGTTCCTCAAAAAATTTAAAAATAGAAATTACCATATGATCCACCAAACCTACATTTGCACATACACCTAAAAGAATTGAAAGCAGGATCTTGAAGATTTACTTATACATCCATGCTCACTGCCAAGCATTACTGACAAGAGCCAAGAGGTAGAAACACCTAAACATCTGTTGAAGAATGAATGGATAAAGAAAATGTGGTATATACAGTCATGCACTGCTTAATGATGGGGAAATGTTCTAAGAAATGTGTCATTAGGTGATTTCGTCATTATGCAAACATCATAGAGTGTACTTACACAAACCTAAGATGGGAAAGCCTACTATACATCTAGGCTTTATGGTATAGCCTATGCTCATGTTACTACAATGAATACTGCAGGCAACTGCAACACAGAAGTATTTGTGTGCTTAAACATATCTAAACATAGAAAAGGTACAATCAAAACATTTACGTGACCACCATCATATATGCAGTCCATCACAGACTGAAATGTCATTATGCAGTGCACAATTGTACATACAATGGAATAATTTTCAGCCGTAAAAAAGAAGGTAATCTGTCACGTGCTACAACATGGATGAACCTTGAGGACATTATGGTACATGAAATAAGCCAGTCACAAAAAGACAAATACCCATGATTCTATTTACATAAAATATCTATCTATAGTAGTAAAAGTCTTAGAAAGCAGAGAGGGGAATGGTAGTTGCCAGGGCCTAGGGAAGAAGGAAAAGGGGAGTTGTTCAATGGATACAGATTCAGTTTTCCAAAATGAAAAAGTTCTAGAGATTTATTGTACAAGATGCATATAATTAACACTATTGTACTATACACTTATAAATGGTTAGGATGGTAAATTTTATGAAGTGCTTTTAACCTTTTTATAAAAAGGGGGATTTTATGCCTAGTTTCTATGAATTTTAAAAAATAAAAAAACTGGGTATTTAGTCTATGTATTACCTTTTATGCACTGAGATAAATTACCATGTAGATTTCCTTATTGGAGACACTGGGATATTAATTTACTAGATTTCCTAATATTAAATGATCCTCATAATGCTAACATAAATCCTACTTGTATAGATAGATAATTCAGATAATTATTTTAACACACTACTGAAATCAATTTGTTTTCACATCTGAGAATATTTGTTATTTATGTTCCTAAACAAGTTTGACCCAAATTTTCTCTTTTGAGTATAGGCACATATATGTTCAAGTATACAGCTATCTATTTTGGAAGTAGGGTTATAAATGAATTATTTACTTCCCTTAAATTAAAAAATTATTTTAATATATTTTGAGACAATTATCATACCTGAAATATTTTTCCCCCACAAAACTCTTAAGGAGTTCCCCAAGTTAAAACAATAACAACAAAAAATATTAAGATAATTTTTGATAACTGAAAAAATTATAAATATTATTTTATTCAGCTATTCTACTTTTTGAGTTAATTATATTATTTCCTGAGAATTATCTACTATGTCATTTTCAATCTCAAATTTAGTAAAAGAAAGTTTATGTGACTCTATTCTATACACCATTATTTTTTGTTTATCCAAAATTAATACTGTCACTTTCATTTGAGAAATGTTAGTCAATCCACTTATTTTTATTCTGTTTGCTTTTTAATGTGACTCTTAAAATAACATTTTAATTCTATTTTTAAATACAATTTTTGTCATTCAATAAGAAATTGTAACCCAAATTTGTTTAATAGGTTGCTCTTGCTTTTATCATCTCATTTTATCCTTTCTTTGTTCCCTTTGTTTTTTGCGTTTGTTCTGTAGATTACTTTTATTTGCTTTCATCTTCCCTAGTGGTCTGAGTGCTATATATTCTGATTTAAATTGCATCAAAGGTTACATTTATGGTTTTTTTCCCTGGTTTTAATTTCATATGACTTCATATTCCTCACTTTTCAAAGGCAAAATGAAAATATATCTTCTGAGAATACAATTAAAAAAGTCTCACAGCATTAATTTAGAATCTTAATTTATAAATTAAATAAAAGTCAACAAAAAGACATGAACATACTGTAATATAACTATGTTTCTTAAATAAGTACTAGGTATACAAGGTAAGTCTTTACAATAAACTTAAGCAACCACCACTTTACAGTATTGGTGCATTATTACAATTTAATATAGACTGAGAATACCAGCCTACAATTAGGAAGGCAACAGAATAATCAACATAGGCACAATTTATTAAGGGAGTGATAACTGTATAGCTTACTAATTCTAATATTATAAATATCACTTTTTTAAAATAAATATTTATAACTGCTCATTTCTAAGAATAAACAAATCTACATTAAATATACCCTTGTTTTTCCAAGTATAAGTGACTACGCAATGCTGTGCACATCACTAAACTCTATACAAACTATTATCACAGTTTTTTTAGCATTTTCCTGTATTTCTTTTGGATGTGTCGTATCCATTCCTACAATTAATGGGAAATTACTTTGAGGCATGTCATCTTTGTAACTCCATAGATTTACTGAAATAGATTTTAAGAAATAAAAGAAATTCTTCAAGACTTTTGAGAATTGCCAAAGAAAAGAAGAAAATTCTAAATCTTAGACACACCCTTTTGAAAGAAAACATGGGATCCCAGATAATCTTCCTTCTTAGTGATGAATCACTCAAAACTTCAAGGCCATGACTTATGCACTTTTAAATTAATCAGAGAAGAACCCAGACAAATTGTCCACACTCTAGAATATATGTGAACCTTGGCTGAGAAATTGACATCTTCTGAATGTCCATTAAGTAACAAGTATGGCTAGATGTGATCTCGTTTAAACCTCACAGCAACCAATAGAATGGAAGCTCCATGACAGAGCAGGCCTCATTTTGTCTTTTTTATATAGAGTGTGATAGACATAAAAGGCATGCAATAAATATTTATTAATCTGGAACAATCTTAGAAGGCAGGCATTCTTGGTCCCTTTTTAGTGTAAGATAACAAAAGCTCAAAGATAAGGTGACTTGCTCAGAATTATGCAGAAAATAGAACTGTGGTTTGATCCGAGGTCTCTCCGATACATTATTATTCCCCCTTAATATAACATAAAAAGGCCTTTGTGACCTGATTCTCCCAGTCTCCTTCTCTTGTTACACACCACTGAGGTCAAAGGTCTAACCACACTCAATTTTTTTTTAGGTTCTTGAAGGCTCTTTTATTGTCTTTTTCAGTTACCAGTTTTTAAAACTTGTACTTTCTTCAGAGTTCAGTGAAGTGTCTCTTCGTCTTATTTCCCCTAGGTTAGGTACACTCTTTTATAGACATAGTATTCCATATTCCCCACTATAATGATATCTTCTTATTTAATTAAAGGAACAGAGTAGTGGTTAAGAAGAGGAACTCTGAAGCCAGAATACTAGACTAGAATGCTGACCGTATCACTTACTAGCTGTGTGACTTTGTATAGGGTAATTTCTCCATGCCTTAGTTTGCTCATCTGTAAAATGGAAACTCATCGCATAAATTTGTAATGAAGACTGAATAATTTTGTGTTTTTTTGAGACAGGGTCTCCCTCTGTCACCCAGGCAGGAGTGCAGTGGCCTTATAACAATTCACTGTAACCTTCAATTCCTGGGCTCAAGTGATCCTCCTGCCTCAGCCTCCTGAGTAGGTGGACACAGGTACATGCCATCACAACTGAGTTCATTCTTATGAAGTACTTAAAATAGTGCCTGGCACAGTAAGTACTATGTGTATTAATATGTTTATCAACATTGCTTACATCATTTATAATTTATAATCAAAATAACTAATTTGTCTTCTTCATCATTTTATCTCTAACTACTGGCACATAGGATTACCTAGATAAATATTGTTGTATGGTTGATTTTGTGTGTCAACATGACTGGGCTATGGGTTGTCCACATATGTGGTCAAACATTATTCTGGCTGTGTCTGTGAAGGTGTTTCTGGATGAGATTGACAATTAAATCAGTTGACTGAGTAAAACAGGTTTCCTTCCCTAATTTGGCTGGGTCTTATCCAATCAACTGAAGGCCTTAATAGAACAAAAAGGCTAAATAAGACAGAATTGCTTCTGCCTGACTGCCTTTGACCTGGGACATCAGTTATTTTCCTCCCTTTTGATTTGAACTAAAACATCAGCTTTTTTGGATGTTGATCCTGCACTGGGACTGCACCACTGGCTCTCCTGGCTCCCCAGCTTGCCAACTACAGATCTTGGGACTTGCCTCCACAATCTTGTTAGCCAATTCCTCATATATAATATACATAAAATATTTCCTACTGATTTTCTCTGGAGCACCCTAATATAATTATTGAATCAATCAGTCAGTCAGTCAGTAAATCCCAAGGAATTATCATAGTCTAAACTAAGAGCTAGAGTCAGATACCAAAGATGTATACCAAGGAAGACACATAGTTGTTGGAACACGAAAGGATGGGAAAGTCCTTAGGAGAGAAAAAAAAGAGATGAAGTAGACTCACAGAAATGGGAAAAGTACAGGGGATGATAACCAAAAAGCAGATTTGGGGATAGATAGGATAGTATGTTAAAACAAAGATTCTCCATATCTATGTATATGATGTGTATGTATATATATATGATGTGTATATATACATACGATGTACCTATAATATGTACACACATATATTATATATTCTGTCAAAACAGAGATAAAAATACTAATTTTAATTATCACAGAATTATCAAAATTTTATTGTCAAAACTACATTATATAATTTTCTGCATAAAATAGGAAAATATATAAAAATTATTTTACTCAATGTTTCAAGTCAAGTTAGCTTGTTACATAGTTGCTCCTAAATATTTTGAAACAAAATTAATTCAACTAGATTATAATAATTCAACTAAATTTCAACTGAAAAGATACTTTGCATTAATCTATTTATAATCTACACTTAATACTGTCTTACTTTCATTAAGTTCAACAAAATCATGTTATCAGATCAATTCAGGGAAATATGTGTGACTTGGGGGGGGGCAGTCCCAGAATAAGAATAGGTTGCGAGACTCCCAGATTTGCAATTTAAAGCAACTTCCTGCCCCTGTTGCATAGTTATAAATAGAAACAACACTATCATTCTAACTCTAAGAAATTATAAAATCTGGACCTTTGGCTGAGACCAATATAAGCTGATAATAAAACTAAAATAAGACACATAACATACATATAAATAGAAAAAGATAAAATATACAAGAATATGAAAACATTTATGCTTAGACGAATCTATTACTCAGAATTCTACCTTGCCCTTTGCTTTAATCTTTGATTTCAACATAATTAAATGTATATAGAGAAACTTAGAATAACTTAAACAGAATGGCTTTGAAAGCATATATTCTTTAGTTTCTCTTTTATAACATAGAACTAACTGATCAGGATTTCCCTGCTCAAGTGTATTTCATAGCTTCTTGCTGCATATAGAATAAGGTCCAAACTTTCAAGCTACCATTCTTTGCGATGGGAGTAGTGAAAGGGTTTGGGTTTTGAAGCCAAATAACCTTGACTCAAATCCGCGGTCTGCCATTTATTGGCACTGTGACCTTAGGAAGGTGACTTCATCTTTCTGAGCTCTTTATTTCCTCATGTAAACAACAGAGATAATAACATTTTCACAGTATTTACTTTGTTGTGAATAATCAGGATCTCTTGGTCTAGATCTTAAAAGAAGAATGGAATTCACCACACAGACAGGCAAAGGAGATGAGCAGAGAGCATTCCAGACAGAGATGAACAGTATACAGAGATGTAAAGGAGTGTTTACATTCCTTTATCCTCTGAATAAAAGTGAGTATTCAAGACAGAGGGAGGAGGTAAAAATGAAAAATAAGACAAGGGTCAGCTCAAGGTATGTCTTAATTCATCGACAGATAACAATGAGCCATCTGAGGGCTTGAATGAAAGGATACCACGATCAAGCTTGGGCTTTACGAAAATCACTCTCATAGCAATGTGGAAGATGAATGATGTATGGGGTGGTGGTAAGCCTGCATGCAACAAGATCAGTTATGAATCTACCGAAAAAGGTCCAAGGGAAGGGGACTTTTCTAGGACTACATACAGTAGGAGAGGAGTAAAGAGTCAGCAGCAGGAAAACTAATGCAATTAAAGCAAGTAGATATATTTATGAAGGACTAGGAGGATGGAGATTGCGCAACCAAACTGGAACTTCAGAAGGAGCAGCACATGGGCAAAAAAAGATAACTCATTTAAACGTATGCTTCTAAAACCTGTGGGGCACCCAAGTGGTGATGATCTAAGCCAGTGGATATAAATCTCTTGCTTAAGAGCAAGATCTAGGCTAAAGAAAAAGATTTAGGCGTTATCAGCATTTGGAGGTAATGGAAACCGTTAGCACATAATGAGCTTTTCCATATATCGCATGAGAAGAAGACAATATTGAATAGGCAACCTAGGAGAATGACATCACTTAAAAGTCAGTGGAGGAAATAATTCAGAGTGGAGAGAGAGGAGCGGAGATATTTATAAAAAGAAATTGACCACAAGTTAGCAATTACTGAAGCTGGACAAGGTACATGGGAATTCGCTGTCCTATACTTGGGTTCTACAGTGTGGTATGTGTTTGAAATTTTATAAATAAAATATTTAAAAATGAAGGGTAGGTGGAAGAGGAATCAGTGAAGAAATTCTGAAGAGTGGGAATTTCTGAGGGAGCAGAGAATTAAGACAGAAGTGGGCAATTACACTGAAGAATAAAGTCAAAACAGGGTCTAAGAAGTGGGCAGAAGGATTTGGTAGCTGGGTCATTAGAGTGACTTGAGCAAGAACTGTTTCAGTAGAGTGAAAGCTTGATTTCAAGGGGTTTGGGGCAAAAGAGGAGCAGGGAAGTGGAGATACGGGTAGCTACTGAAACATGGGTGTGAAGGAAAAGTAAGTAAAGGTAAATAAAGGACTTAGGTTTTTTTGTTTTTTGATGGTAGACCACAGAAAGGAAGGTAGAAAGAGGCTGATACTAGAGAAAACAGAGAGACAGGAAGATGTGAAATCAAAAACAAAAGCAGAAGGATAAGTCTGAGAAAAAAGAATATACGATCTACCTACACCTTTGAGACAGAATATGAATTTTTAGTCCTTGATAAAGTGTTTCTAAATCAATGTGCTCACTGAGAGATCAGAGAGAAGCAGAGGGAGCTAAATTAAGATCAAAAGAAGACAGAGTGTAGAAGACTTAGCGAAAGGTCTTATGTCAGAGATCTCTGTGGAGATAATGTTGTGAATAAGGAAGCCCTCAGACTGGATGAAAGAAACCAGTTAGATATAAATTTTATATTAGTTCTTCATCATTTTCTGGATTCAAAGCAGAGGGATCCTGACAAAGCAAATACAAGACAAAGGAAAAATTCTCTCCACTGAAAAACAGCCTTCAGGGGGAAACATTTAGCTGACTGATTATAAAGTAAGATACAGAAATTCAATAGGGACTTCAAGATGAACACCACAGAGCAAAATGAGAAACCCTATACAACCAAAAGAATTTCAGTTAAAATCAAAATGTTGGCTTTTATAAGCGAAAAGAACAATATTTATGGTACAATCTACATTTGTTTTAAAAAATGAGAGCTTAGACTAAGGTGGTAGTGGGAGACAGTGAAAAGTAGTCTGACTTCAAATACAATTTGAAGGTAGAACAGATAGGACTTATTAAAATGTATACAGCTAAGCCGGGCGAGGTGGCTCACACCTGTAATCCTAGCACTCTGGGAGGCCATGGCGGGCAGATTGATAGAGGTCAGGAGTTCGAAACCAGCCTGAGCAAGAGTGAGACCCCCGTCCCTACTATAAATAGAAAGAAATTAATTGGCCAACTAATATATATAGAAAAAATCAGCCGGGCATGGTGGCGCATGCCTGTAGTCCCAGCTACCTGGGAGGCTGAGGCAGAAGGATTGCTTGAGCCCAGGAGTTTGAGGTTGCTGTGAGCTAGGCTGATGTCATGGCACTCATTCTAGCCTGGGAAACAAAGCAAGACTTTGTCTCAAAAAAAAAAGTATACAGCTAAATAGAAAGACTTTTTACAAAATGCTAACAGAGATTATCTCTGGATGAAAAGATTAAATATTATGCTTCCTTTTTTCTTTTTAATTTTTTTTAGAGAATAGAGATAACCTAAATGTTAATTCTAAACAATAATTTTTTGATATAAAAAATTCAATACTCAAACACATAGGGTAATTCAAACTCGAATGCCTCAGCCCACACTCTTCTCTAGATATCACTGTTTAACATCCTTTTCATATAGCTTACTGCAGTGTGTCTCAACCTCTTGTTTTTATTATCAACCTCCCAAGGCAAACATTTAAACAGCTATACTTGTATACTAACATAATATAGTACATATATTATATATATTTAATATTATATAGTTATGTATAGTTTTATACATACATATACACACACACTATAATTAGCCATTTTTTTATTTTTAAGATAGAGTCTCACTCTGTTGCCCAGGCTAGAATACAGTGGCATCATCAAAGCTCTCTGCAGCCTCCAACTCCTGAGCTCAAGTGATCCTCCTGCCTGAGCCTCCCGAGTAGCTGGGACTACGGGCACATGCCACCACACCCAGCTAATTTTATTTTTTAAATTTTTTGTAGAGATGGGTCTTGCTATTGCATAGGCTTAGACTTAAATAGCTTAAGTAAAATTTAGTTTCTCCCTAGCAAGTGAAATGAACACATTACTTGCCAGGTGAGTTGTATTTAACTCATGCTAGTTTTGTGCCCGGGGCTTCATGAAACAAATATAACTCACATGTCTCTTTACCTTGAGTCATGTGAACTATTTTTCAAGTTGCATATAATTCATGCACAGAAAACAAAAAATAATAAATTTTTCATTAAATTAGAAAGAATCATTTTGTTTTGAAGTTTTTATTCTATTTTCATAATAGAACACTGTGGCCCCAGGGAAACTCTTCCCTAGTGTGGCAATGTGTCACATACTAAGAAGATTTTGTAGGGTAGTGTTGAGCTTTGAGGTCACAAACCACTGTAATGTCTTTGCAGCCTTTCCTCACCCCAAAATAAAAACCAGAACTTTTTTTTTCTCCCTCTTGGGATCAATATTACCCCTGTTGAGAATGCATGGTTTACAAGTATTTTGAAAATTCCAACAATCCTACTACTGGGTATATATCTAAAGGAAAGGAAATCAGTACGTAAAAGAGATACTTGCACTCTAATGTTTACTGCAGCACTATTCGTGATAGCCAAGATATGGAATCAACTCAAGTATCCATCAACAGATGAATGGATGAAGAAAATGTGGTATATATATGCCATCGAATACTATTAAGCCATAAAAAAGAATGAGATCCTTTCATTCAACATAGATGAGCTTGGAGGACAATATGTGAAGACAAGCCAGGAAGAGAAAAATACCACATGATCTCACTGATAAGCAGAAGCTAAAAACGTTGATATCATAGAAGTAGAGAGTAGAATAGTGATTACTAGAAGCTAAGAAGGGAAGGGGACATGAGGAGGATAAGAAGAGAGGTTAGTTAATGGATACAAAATTACAGTTAGATAGGAGGAATAAGTTCTGGTATTCTATACTGATTACAGATTATTATATGTATCAGATTATCAGTATGTATCCTACAAATAGGTACAATTGTTATGTGTCAATTAAAACAATTTTTCTAAATTAAAAATAAATTTTAAACATATATTGGAACTCTATTATTTTATTTCTTGTCTTTTTACTATGCTGGGTCAGTCCTGCAATATAATGTTGAAAAAAGCAGGAATAGGGGACATACGGTCTTTCTTCCAACTGTAGAGGTAATGCTTTTGTACATTTCATCGCTAAGAATGATGATTTCTAAAGGTTTTTGTTAGATATCCTTTATCAATTTAAGAAAGGTCTGGGGGGGGGAATGGGCATTTATTGAAACCTTAAAATCTGTACCCCCATAATATGCCGAAATAAAAAAAAAAAAAAAAAAGGAAAGAAAGGTCTGCATCTCATTTTGCTAGAATTTTATTATAATGAATTCTGTCAAATACTCTTTCTGGATCTACTGAGATAGTTACATTATTTTTACATACTACTGTACTTGTGGTAATGTTTTAAAATTTTTCAATATATATTCCTGAGCATGACTGGACTATAATTTTCCTTTCTTATAATTCTTAATTGGTCTTGGTATAAAAGTCATACTAGTCTCATAGAATGAGTCAGGCTGGAAGAGTTCTTCTTCTCTAATAGCGGTCCCCAACCTTTTTGGCATCAGGGACTGGTTTTGTGGAAGACAATTTTTCCCTAGATCCGGGATGGGGAGGATGGCAAGTGATGAAGAGCAGCTTTAAATACAGACAAAGCTTCACTCACTTGCCCACTGCTCACTTCCTGCTGTGGGGCCTGGTTCTGTCCTGCAACCCAGGGCTTTGGGACTGCAGCTCTACAAAACTGGAATGATCTGTTCCTTTAATTTTGTGTGGAACTTCCTTGAAAAACTATCTAGGCCTACTAGTTTCTTGATAGGTAGACTTTACAGATGAAATTTCTTTAAAGGTTTCAGGACTGTGGATAGCTTCTGAGTCTATTTAAACAGTTTTGGAAAGTTATACTTTTCTAAAATGTGTCCATTTCTACCTGTGTTTTAAAATTAGTTGGCATAAAATTTTTCTTAGTGTCCTCTTATTTTTTTTTAAACTTCACATTTAATATAATTTTAAACTTAAAGTTGCAGGAATAGCCCAAAGAAACCCCATTCATTATTTGCACGCTTAGATTTGCCACTTGTTAACATTGAGCCACAGTTACTATAACAGTCTCATTTCCTCTCTCTCTCTCTGAACCATTTGAGAGTAAGTTGCACATATCACGGCTCTGTACCACCAAATAATTAAGTGATCTCATAGGAATAAAGACATTCTCCTACATAACCATAGCATAGTTATCAAAATTAACTATTAGGATTTTTAATATTGTTCAATTCCTGAACAATGAGCTGCACATTGGTAAAATATAGAAGTACAACTGTTTATTTTACATAACTTTACATATATAACTCTCTCCAGACTGCACATTACTAATATATAGAAGTACAGGTAACTTTTGTATATTGATTATACTCTTTAATCTTGAAAAAAAGCCCTTATTAAATCTAGTAGCTTTTTTTGTAGATGCCAATGTATTTTCTACATAGACAATAATGTCACCTATAAAGAAAGACAATTTTACTTCTTTCTTTCTAAACTGGAAGTCTTTTGTTTCTTTTTCTTGCTTATTTCACTAGCTAGAATAATGTTGAATAGAAGTAGTGACAGCAAAAAGAAATCCTTGTCTTTTCCCTGATTTTAGGGTAGAATCATTCTATTTTCACCATTTATGTATGATTTTACCTATTGAGATGGCTTCCTCTATATTCCTCATTTGCTGAGAATTTTTATCAGTAATAGATGTTGGATTCTATCAAATGCTTTTCCTGCATGTATTGAGAGGATCATATATGTTTTCTTTTATAATTCCTGGCTTTCCTTTTCCAATTATCCTTACATTAAAACCTCATTGAATCCTCCATAATTTTAAAATGTCTCTTTTATATTTTCTATACCTTAGTCTTTATGCAGCATTCTGGATAATTTCATCAATTCTATTTGCCAGGACTCAAATTCTCTCTTTAGCTTATATAATCTTCTGTTTAACCTATCTGCTGATTTTTTAATTTCAACAATTTTATTTTTATTTCTAAATGTTATATTTGGTTCATTTTTACATCTATCTAGTAATTTTTTAAGTTACTTCTTTCTTATTTTTTATATTTAAAAAATATTTCATATTTAGATATTCTAGATTATCAGATAATTCTAATATCTGAATTCCATAGCATCCTTGAGAAGTCCCTTAGGAGCCTAAAAACTGTTTTACAGTGTTTTTATTTTTTCTGCTCTCAATCACAGCCGCTCGTTTCTTGCTGAGATGGGTCATTTTTAACTGTGAGCTCTTATTTGTCTTACCTTAATATATGAAGAATTCTGATAGCTAAAACTAGAAACATTTTCCTCAACGGAGGATCTGCATTTGTTCTTTGGGGGAGTGAGGTGTTGTTACCAACTGAGGAGCTCAGTTTAAAGCAAGACTTTCAAGTTCATTCTTCCATCTTGCTACAACACCAAAACCTAGAGTGCTGATCCAATCACTAATGGGGATATTTGACCTCAGGGCAAGACTATTTTGTGCATTCATTTATAGCTCACAAATCCTCACTATAGTTTCAACTATTTTATATTTATATGTTTATGTATCTGTATATGTATGCCCCTCAAAGATTCTCTTACTTTCTACAAGCTTGACAGTGCATTAAAAACAATGTTTTCCTAATTTATCTAGAATTTGTTTATACTGTAGTGATAGAGCACTTAAGAATATTTGGTCCCCATACAAGTAAAAGCAGAAATCCTTTAACCTTCACAGGTAAGAGTATTTACTAATAATATCTGATTTAGGAATCCAACTGGATTATCCCTATTTAATTTTTTAATCAAATTCAGATGCCACAGATAAATGAGTTGAATATTTTTCTTCTAATATTAAAAAGATTTCAAATTTGGATGTGCTAAAATTTTTCTGAGTCTTTATGCTATTATCGAATCATCTAATAAGTCTAAAACAGCAAAAAAAAAAAAAAACCCACCACATTCTTTTACATGCTTAGAGTTCTCATTAGTACTATCGCTACTGAAAATGTTGAACACATCCCAAATTTAGCTTAATGCATCCTACACACATGATTACAAGATTCTCTTAGATGATAAAAATTGCTGGCTTAGAAAATGAAAGTATCATATCTATACTCTTCCACATAGCTAAACTGGCTTAATTCTGCAGGTGAGAACATACAACCTGTTTTCCACTGTGTAGATCCGGAATAATTTGTCAATTATTTGCTACACTCACTTTCAAGTAAAGTGTTATATAGTATTGATGATTATATAGTGATACAGGAATTAACTGGTTTTAAAAGATGCCAAAATTGAACTTCTAATGTCTAAGCAGCCCAAAATTTTCATTTAAAAATAAATGCTTTGCTGCGGAAAAGAATCCCTTTTCAATAAATGGTGCTGGGAAAACTGGATAGCCACTTGTAGAAGGCTAAAGCAGGACCCACACCTTTCACCTCTCACAAAAACCAACTCACACTGGATAACAGACTTAAACCTAAGGTATGAAACTATTAGAATTCTAGAGGAAAATGTTGGAAACACTCTCCTAGACATTGGCCTAGGCAAAGAGTTTATGAATAAGTCCCCAAAGGCAATCAAAGCAGCAACAAAAATAAATAAATGGGACATGATCAAACTAAAAAGCTTCTGCACAGCCAAAGAAACAGTCATGAAAGTAAACAGACAACCTACAGAATGGGAGAAAATTTTTGCATCCTACGTATCTGATAAAGGGTTGATAACTAGAATATACTTAGAACTCATGAAAATCAGCAAGAAAAAATCAAATAACCCTATTAAAAAGTGGGCAAAGGACTTGAACAGAAACTTTTCTAAAGACGACAGAAGAATGGCCAACAAACATATGAAAAAATGCTCATCATCTCTAATCATCAGGGAAATGCAAATCAAAACCACGATGAGATATCACTTAACTCCAGTGAGAATGGCCTTTATCAAAAAGTCTCCAAATAACAAATGCTGGCGTGGATGTGGAGAGAGAGGAACACTCCTACACTGCTGGTGGGACTGCAAACTAGTTCAACCTCTGTGGAAAGCAATATGGAGATACCTTAAAGCAATAC